>JASDQU011309928.1:8620-21207 GCA_032191745.1 Picea mariana
CGGTACCAACAATATGGGCACGCAGGTGCCAATAAGAAAGATCTTTGACCTATCATTGAAAGTGATAGTTTTTCTTATTGGGTGGATCACTAGATCTATGGCTCTACATCAGGCCTCCCGGGCACACATGAATTGTGTGATTCAGTGCTTAAATGCACAAATCTTTGACTGGAGTACCACATTGCTAGATTGCATGAAGAGGTATTTGATGTAGTGTCATATGCAGAGGCACAGGAACTTTGGATTTGGGAAAATCCTTTGTGCTTTCTTATTTGAGAGAGTACTAGGTTTTAGTCCTAGAGAGACAATCTGAGGGCATGAGGTCTCTCACCCAGCACTATGCATATGAGCGGTGTTGTTTCCGAAACAGGGGGGGAAGGACCATTGAGGCCTTTGATGAAAATTTTTTTGCTTGGTGGGCACGACAGATTCTGATTATAGAGGACTACCCCTATGCCAGGATCGACTTCTCGAGAAATCCTGAGATTTTGGTACCTCTCGAAGAGCAGCGAGGAGAGATGGGTAAGTTTGATTTTTTTTCTTTCTTTTTCAAATTTATTTAATTTTTATGTTGTTTCTATATATATCATTTTTTTTTGTATATAACAAAGTATTTGACAATTAATGATGTGTTATGTGCAGAAGTGGGGCTAGTGTGTCCAGCAGACTTCGTGAGGAACAGGTGACGTCCTCGACCAGAGGCAGGACCAGATGTAGTTGGCAGACCAGTAGTAGTAGGGGGACCTCCAGCTAGTGAGGTTGAGAGAGTTTTGAGATGGGTAGAGTAGAACTTTACCTCTCTTACTCGCACAGTCCCCATGGTAGAGATCAAGGATCTGCCACGATTTATGCAGCCTCATGTAGTGGGTCCAACTTTTTCGGCATTTGGAAAACGTTGTTGATCATTATAACAGGGCCAATAGGCCTCATCCTTAGTTAGGCTAGACAACTTACATGTCGAGGGCACTACTTGTATATTTTAGAGGGCATAGGCCCCATGACTGTCTACTGGACGTATTTTTGAGGTGCTTGTGTCCACCCATGTACTTTGATATTTTTGATATTATATATGGATTTTTATGTCTTTTTATGTCTTATGGATTACATCTACTTTACAAATATATTTACATGTGCATGTGTGTGTCTTTCTTACATGTGTTCAAGATGCCAATCTAAAATTTGATTATCTAGAGTATCTGTAACTTGATTTGATCTCCTAGGAACATGAAAATATGTAATATAATCAAAGTTTCATTCTAAGAGACGTACCCTAAGGAATCATCGGTGTAGAGTAGGATCATGAACATGGTAGACTCCATTTAACTGAGACACAACCAGCTGAGCATCTAAATAGACCCAGAGGTGAGAGATACCAAGTGACAAAGCGTCACGAAGTAATTCAATAACTATGCTATATTCGGTGACATTGTTTTTGGTATCGCCTAAACATATACCTCCTGAAGATAGCAACTGGCCCTGAGGTGTGAAAATCACCCAAGCTATGGAGGAAAGCCTCCGAGCATGCTGACTAGCACCGTCTGTGAATCCAACGAACACTTCTGATTCACTTGACATCTACCACAGTGAAGAAGATGACATCAAAAAATGACATGTCCATAAAACCAAAATCCCAAAAAGTAATAGTACAAAGACTATACATATATTAAAAAAAGTCACCCAGGGAGACCCACCTATGAGCAATACTTCTTGAGGTAGAGCCCATTTCTAGGCTCCGCCAAAACATTTCCCTAAAAGTCCACCAGACGATAAGTGCCCTTTTGTAGTACTTATTTCACAATGAAAGGTCTGAACCACATGGGTTTGAACTTGCCTACCCCCATGGGGTCCTTATATTGGTCATAGACCAGGACAAGGCCGCCTTCAGAGAAAATCCGAGGATGAACGAACTGATCATACTGACACTTGACTTTTTTTTTGTGAGCCTCGTTAGACAAGGTCGTGTCACAACGTTATTCATTGAGTTGTTCAAGGTATAGTAACCGTTCTTCAAGTGGTGAAGTATCTGGAAATAAATGTACTGCTAACTTTAACGATGGGATATGTCATTCTATAGGCAAGACTTATTCCAGCCCGTAAACAAGTTGAAAAGGTGAGAAATTGGTTGCAGTCTTAACAGACGTTTGGTAAGCCCATAATGTCGAATATAACATCAAATGCCAATTTGACTTGGCCAAATTGATTGTTTATTGTAGAATGGTTTTAAGAGATTTATTTACAGCTTCCACCTAACCATTCGCTTGGGGGTAATAAGGTGATGAATGTTCCTACCTCAACCCAAGCTTTGATGTTAACTCAATCATCATTTTGTTTTGAAAGTGACTGCCATGGTCAGTGACAATCTCTCTCGGGATGTCGAACCTTTCTATTATCTGGTTGAACAAAAAGAGAGTTGTTGTCTCCCCGTCATCTTTGAATGTTGGCATAGGTTTGACCCACTTGGTGAAGTAGTCTACTGCTATGATGATATAGTGGTGCCCCCTTTTTGAAGGGGGGTTTCATGTAGTGTAATCGATTCCCCATTTAGTGAAGGGACCAATGGTAATAACGAGAAACATGGGAGAAGGGTGTGCCCTCATCTTCGAAGAGAAGATCTGACATGGGTGGCACTTCTTGATCGATTCAACACAATATTTGATTGATGTCGGCCAGAAATAACCGGCTCATAGAATATTTTGGCTTGTTTCCAACCCAAACAAATGACCGCCACATGCTTCAGTGTGGCAATCGTTAAGCATGATTTCCGCTTCTTCATGAGTGAGACAGCGACGAAGGATGCAGTCTACACCTCGATGATATAATGTGCTCTCAAGTATGAGATCATTCTTATCCTGATGGCGTATACGGCAATGCTCATCATGAGAAGCAGAGGTGGGACACTTAAAATTTTAGAGATAGACAAGAACATCTCCATACCAAGGTTCAAAATACGCGATCAAAAACATGTCTCCTTTGATAGGCGACTCGTCAGGTATAACATCACCTGATTTGACTAGAAGTTCTAACATGAGTTCCGTGAAGACCATCAACTTTTTGGATTTCACCAAAATGAATTCCAAGTCGAATTCCTAGAGGATAACTATCCATCTACTGATTTCTCTGTTGATGACTCGTTGTGTCAATACGTATTGAAATGGATTCATGACAACAATGATGGGGGTCTTGCAAAACAAAATATAATTATGAAACTGTTGGACAGCATGAAATACTGCCAACGCAAGTTTTTTGATATGAGAATAATTGAGTTCTGGTCTAACTAGGCCTCGGCTCAAGTAATAAATCACGTATTTTTAGAGTAAATCATCCTCCTGAACTAAGACCATACCGATGGTCGACTTTGCAGCGACCAAGTATAATAGGAAATCTTTATTATAATTGGGTGGTCGAAGCAGAGGGGTTGATATGAGGGTGCTTTTCAATGATGCAAAAGAGCATTGAGCGGCGTCGTCCCAATGAAAAGGAACATCCTTCTTTAATAAACACATAAAACCCTTTGTGATCTCGGCATAGTTTGCGATGAAAAGCCATAGAAAATTTACTTTTCCCTGTAGACTCTGAAGCTGAGGTATGGTGCATGGGGGAGGAAATTGAACTATTGCCTCAACCTTGAGAGGATCGACCATGATCCTTGTTGTTGAAATGATGAAACCTAGATGATGAACTGATGTGACGTAAAAACTACACTTGTTTGGATTCAAGAGGATTCGGTAGTAGCAACATTGTTCAAGGATAAGTCGGAGGTGTTCCGGATAATCAGCTCTCTTACAAGATCGTGACGCTAAATCATCGATATAAGCCTCAACTATATGTTTGAGGTCATGGAAAGAAAAATACATGGCCCATTGAAATGTCGCCCAAACATTTTTTCAGACCAAAAGGCATCTTACGATAAGAAAATGTACCCCATGGACAGATGAAAGAAGTTTTGTGTTGGTCTTCAGGTTTGATTTGTATCTAATTGTATCTCGAAAAACCATCCATGAATGAAAAGGCCTCGCATCCTGCGTATTCATCGAATATCTGGTCAATAAATGGCATGGGGAAATTATCTTTTGTGCAGGCCTTGTTCAGATCACGGAATTCTGTGCATATGTGAATCGTACCCTATTTTTTATTGACTGGCATGGGATTCGACATCCATTGAGCCAATTGGATGGGGTAGATGAAACTAGCTTTAAGTATTTTCTCTACTTCAACCTTTTTAGAGAACAGCCTGGNGATGAAACTAGCTTTAAGTATTTTCTCTACTTCAACCTTGATAGTTGCTTCTTTCCTAGGATTGACCGGATGAAGCTTCTGCCGAACCGGCTTGACATCAGGATAAGTCGTGATTTCATGTTCGACAATTCTTGGGTCTATGTCTGGCATTTCCTTGTAAGACCAGGCAGAGACGTTGCAGAATTCTTTAAATAAATATATGTATATTTGAATCTCCTTGAGGGAGTAGTTCGCTCCAACGAAGATATTCTCCACAATGCCATGGGTTTTGGATATGTCAATAGGTATCGTCTCAGTTATTGTTTCCATATTTCCTTCAGCATAAACTGCATTTGTTTCCAAAGGATTGATAGGACAATCTTTATTTTCATTCATGGTCAGAGTGAATTCTCCTGCTTCAATCCATCTTAACTTTGGGAAGAAGTAAGATATATGATGAAGATCATCCCAGGTTCTGTCTGTACTAGTCATTGCCTCAATAATCACTTCATCTGAAGGCAAGACTAAGTCTAAAGAATCTTTATCAGCAAAGGAACCTTGAGCCCAAATATGAGCACCAGATCTAACTCTTGTACTGGAGTCAGATCGGGGTCGGCAAAATCTCGTTGAATGATCGAGTATGCAACTTATTCCATGGACAAAGGCATGGCCATGCCATGGTGCTCTGTCCCTTCCATCATAGTAGATGGGGAGAGAAGGGTCCATGGATCGTGAAAGTACGTCGTGCAAAATGACGAGATTTGAAAATTTTCAACCCGAGGCTAGTTGGGGACAACTGTCATATAATAGACATTGTCAGTCGGAGGTGGGTAATCGAAAGTACCCATCAATGATGGGCACAAACCAACCCCTACATTGACGATGCCAGGCTAGGGGTTATCAATCATCGAGATTGTGGAGACTCCCGATGAAAGGTCAGGACGGGAGAAGGATAAATGATCAATGGTCACAATCCAACCCTTCTGAGTAAACAAAAATACCCAGAACACTGTTGCAACCACTTCTTTCATAGCGTAGGTCCAACTCCTGCCAAACAAAATATTGTATTCGTGGGACGCATCAACCACTTCAACTTCGACACACATGGTTTTTCCCCCTAACTGCATGGGGAAACAGGGAATGATCCCATGTGGTTGGAAAGAATGATCGTCAAACATTGTAAGTAGAATAGGTGATGGAGACAAAACAGGTTGGACGATGGCCTTCCAACATGCCAAAGACATCACACATGTCGAGGCACCCTCATCCACCACCGTACGAAAAATATTCCGAGTAAATGTTTTCATGGTGTAAGCCACTACTATCTGAAAAGCGACGTGGTAAGGAAGATGAGGTTTTAAGTCAGAGGTATAAAGCATGATCGTTCCTGGATTACAAGTCTTGATAGAGCCTAGGGCAGCTAACAGGGCCTTTCTCTAGGAAGGGAAACTCTGGAGGACTTCCAAAGTAGACATCGCACAATGGGTTTGTAATAAATCCTCCACCACAGAGTAGTTCTGGGTGGCCCTTGTGTTTGGGTTGTAAGAAGATTTTTTGAACGCACCTTTGGGGATGTGTGTCATTGTTTCGCCCAACATATTCTCAATATGAAGGGGAAGAGGTGGGTTTTTGTCTTCTTTACATTTTTCAGAGGTGCCTGGACTTTTGTAATCATGTTCTTTAGTCATTATATAAGCATCACCTTTCATCATATAGACATTTGCAGACGAAGGATTACTTGAATACAGAGGGGGTCCTTCACTGCCCCCTTCTGCACTCGAGGAGGATTGAGTTAGATTTTTCCCATGTGGGAATGGGTTCATTAACACGGTAGGCTATTGTTGTGCCAATAACGTCTGGGCATCCGCAAGCCGAGGGCACTGATGGGTCAGGTGGTATTCCTTGCAAAGATTACAAGGATACATTGACTTCTTTTTTTCAGTGTTTCCCCTACCAGCATTATCGGTGGGTTTCTTATTCCCCTTACCCTTTTTTCGTTGTTTCTTATTTCCATCAGGATATTGGGTGGCCTTTGGGTTGGTCATTTGCACACTTTGTACATCCAACTTTTGGGTAGGGGGAGCAGCCGAACTAGTGGTTTGGCTGGCCGTTGTCTGTTGTATCGACAATTTTTTCAATTGATTTGTCAATGGTTCAGCAGGCTGGGTTTGTGCTGAACCACTAATTCCATCAGCATGTGGTCCATGCCTGGCTTTGTCAAGGATTGACCTCGGTGCATCTGGCAAAATCTTGTAGAGTAAACCAGATTGAGAGTAAATTAGCTGTAGTTGTTTCGCTCTCATTATCGTGTCTTCCTCGGAAAACACTTCAGACGTTGTGACGTCTTTAGATTACTAGGGTACCAAAGACTTAAGGAACCACTTTAGTAGGAATGTTGGTGGGACTAGCACTTTGGTCAAACTCTTATGGCGTCTCCATTCTCAGATATGATTCGAGATATGGTCCTCTTTTGTCTTCTCAAAATTGGCCAGCAATTTTGTGTCGGCATCGTATCTCACAGGTAATTGGAAATGGTTCAGGAAATCCATTGCCAATTCACCAGAGGAAGAGTATCGTGAGCGGTCAAGCTCTATGTACCATTTCGCAACACTCCCTATGAGAGTGAATTAAAACAATTGCAACTGAACGGAGTCGTCTCTTAACGAGTTGGATGAGCACCATAAGTGGAAGGTAGTCACATGATCACTAGGATCTTCGTTAGGCTTGGACTCAAACTTTGAAATGTTTGAAGGCAACTTGGTCGGCATGGGAGGCCAACTCAGATTGTGACAGATGGGGTCATTTAAGATCCTTGTCAAATTTGGCAAGTGCAGGGTTGCTAGAAATGGTAGTTTGGGTTGTGGGTTGTAGCTGAGGAAAAAGGAGCCTGGGGTTTGACTAGCACCAGGTTGCCAGGAAAAGTTAGGTTATTGGCTAGGGCTCTGGTAATAACCATGACCGTGACCATTGTGCAGATTGGGTGCTTGTTGAGACATCATCTACTGGTTCCCATAATAAGACGTAAAAGGCTGAGCTTACGTCACATTCCAAGGATTCTGGGAGGGGTTGCCCCCTGCCGATCCATCAGGCATAGGCGTTGGGCCTTGCCTAGGGTTCCACTGAGTATGGAAAGGCTTGCTCCTAATCAACGTCCCTGTTAAGGGGACTGGTCCTTGCCATGGATTGCAAGATCCTTGTGAGGAAGGAATTCCTAATTGTGCCCCCTGTGCAGGACTAGTACCCTGTACAGGATGTGGTTGTCCATAACTGGGGTTGCTCCCAGCCGAAACGACAACTAACGAGAAATCATTGTTACCAAACACACCGAACAAAGAGAAAGGTGTCGAGCCAACCGACATATTATAAGGAGGGAGTGCTTGACTATCTTCTCCAAACAAGTTTATGTTAGGTCCGTCGAAGTGTTGAGGAACATCGCTGAGAGAGGGGGACGAAGGGGCTATATGACCCCCACCGTAAGAAAAGGAAATAAAGGGAGTGGAAGTGCCCCCAACAAAGCCTTGCAGAGGAGCATTGGAACTCCCTACCCCCAGACCCAAAGTTTGTAGACTGGAGGAGGAAAGTACAATACTCATATCGAAGCCAGGCATCACGTATGAGAAAGGAGAACTTGTCGTGTTCTGAGGAAATGGAGTAGTGATCGTCGCCATAGATGAAATCGGACCACTTCTCGGGGTAGAAGCAGTCAATACCATGGTGGCATGAACCAACAATAGTTGGTTAGGAGGTGGAACACCCCTAGTAGTGACAGTTGTGAAGGAAATATTAGTATTCCCTGAAGAAGTGGCAACGTGTGCTTCCATTGTTGCTAGTGACACTACCGGACGCTCGTAAGGTAGAACCTGTATGATGATAGGCGTCGATAGATTAGTGATGGGAGGTTTCTAAGTACCAAGAACCTCTGCTCTAAGCTCAGAGATGATTGGTTCCTCCATAAACAAAAGTTCTTCTCTTGAAGATGGGTTGGGCACAGTTTCTTGTAACCCGGTTGTCACAAAAGATCCTTTCTGGTCTAATTTTCTCCTTAGCGGTGGCCGGGGGGGGTTCGAGGTCAACTGGTGGCAGGCCTAGAAGCCTTCGTGACTGACGAAACTCCTGATCCTCCACTATGTGAGAATATCAAATACACACTAAGGCAATCTATAATAGTTTGAAAACTAGCACGCACAAAAAAAGTACCTATGATATAAAACAACCAATCACTAACTAGTTGGAAGAACAGTTACAACAACCAACACTAGAGAAACTTACCAGTGAAAGTGAAACTCGAATAAAGAAGCACCCTCCTGATATACTCTGTAAAGTGTGGCCCGATGTTTGTCCTAGGTACTGTGGTATACCCCTGCAGTAACCTGTGTAAGCCACTAGAAAGATAGGAAACTATGTTGCCAGTGTGCAAACAGTCACCAGGCGGGTACAGTCGACAGTCGGGTGGACCGCAATGATCAGGGTATCAAGCCTGAAACCTATCAAGGGTATCAAAAGAAAGTGTTCTAGAAGATGACTGGGGACCTCGAATGGATTCGAGACCCATGAAGCTCTGTGTAAAATGCAATCAACGGAATCCCAAGACAAGCCCTCTATATGCATTCCCCACTACGTTTGGTCCGGCTTTGGAGGGGTTATCTCTACTACCTTTCCTTACGCGACCTCGTGTTTATCCCCTGTGTTAGAGGGGGGTCCCAGATAAATTTTATGATACTGGACTTTTGACACTCCCTAGCACAAACTCTTATGTTTGTTTTTCAACCTTGAAGAGTTTCTTCTCCAATCCTAAATCAAGGCTCTAGCCTAGACTAGTTGATGTACCCTACAAAGCATAAAGTCTAGTTGATTTTAATTAATCGTTAATTTCTATGGGCTTGTATTAAGTCAAAGGTTATGAAATTCAAAATAGTGATGTTTTGAGAGACGAAAAAGAAGATAAACAACAAGCTGAAAACAAAATAACTTCTTGACAAATTCAGATTTTCTCTTTTAAAAAAAAAAAATTTAAACCAAATTTTCAAACATTTCTTTTCAAGATATTTTAACTGAAAAATCAAACAAGATTGCGCTTGACTACAAGATACATATTGTCTTAAGTCATCCAAGAACTTATGAAAACAATATTTTTCCTATTGATTAATGAAAACAACCAACTCTTTAACCAAACCAAGAAGTAAAAATTTTCAACATGCTTCAAAATACTAGACTTGAAAAATGGATTCCTTTTCTTTCTTCTAAAGAAAGAAAAATGATAAAGTGAAGACAAAACAAAAACTAGAATGAACTTATGGCCCTACTGTGGATCGCAGGGAGTCACTTGACAAAAAACTCAAAAAAGGTTGATCTCAAAAAAAAACTCACAGATTTTTCTAAGACTCTACTACAAAAAATTCAAGAAATTTGTTTGATGAAAAGAAAATTATGCTATGGTCAAACCTAGGCTACCAACTATGATCATAGAGACCAGGGAAGAGACCAAAAAGACCCCTAAAAAGACTGGCTTCTGATAGGTAAGAGGATGACTGCCTTTCTCTTTCAAAAGATCTCCCCAACACAAATACGTGACTGTCACCACAACAACTAGAGTATATATGCATGTTGTCCAAAGGCAGAGCATGTATGAACGCATGCAGAACTACTGTAGGGCACGTATATCTTTGTAAATGCTCAAAAAAAATGAAAAAACAAAATCCAGCCCAGGTAGGGAGCACTAGTACTGAAAACCAAAGTCCCTCAGAGACAGAGAAAATAACTTTGGCAAGGAAAATGGAAGGAAACTTTTGATCAAACAAAGCTCATCTGAGGCTATTCCTATTCTATAGACTGCAACACAGAGACTATGACCAAATCTAGGAAACCCCTGAGAAGGATCACTCTTGATAGGGAAAGAGGATGACTGCCTCTAAAAAAAGAAATTATGGACTTAAGCATGCAAGTGACACTTCAACAACCCAGCGGATATACGCAGGCTGTCTGAAGGTAGGGCGCATGTATACGTGGGCAGGGCTTCTGCAGGTCACGTATACCTCTGTAAATTTCTGGGATGAAAATTAAACAACCAAGCAATCATGCAGGGAGTACTAGTATGGAAAACCCGAATCCCTACAAGCTCAGACTCTTGCAAGAAACTTAGAAAAAAGGTAATAAACCAATTCTAAAATACCCAAAAAGTATCCCCAGAAAACCCTAGAGATTCCCCAGTATGGTCACCAATTCTGTTGTGGGTGGGAAATCCCTCCTACGGACTAGCATTAAGGGTTTTATCATGCATGCAGAAATGACCTAAAGTCTCCTACTTTCTACCAACATCCCAATCATAAACCCCATTATTCATATGCAAATTCAAGGTTAAAGAGATCCAGTTACTCTACCTTAGTTTTTGTGTTTGATGTTGATCCCTTTAACGCTTGGTTGATCCTTGACTACAACTCTCCTCCCAACGCTGACCTGCATTCACAAAAGACAAACAAAGAACTCCACATTCATATGATCTATAAACTAATGGGTTAGATATTCTGTCAAAATATAATCAAATTTAAATATGGAGAACCTCATATGGCAGGACGGGAAAAGTACTTATTTTATTAATCTCACAAGAGTAACCTTACAATAGTGATATCAGCCACTGCTCCTCGAATTTGGTCCTGGGCTCCTCTTCAACTGTGCTCCAACTACTTCTGTATATGATTCTCTTCACACAATAGTTTCAAAAGGTTGGGGCAAGGGGAATACTAAATCAAGTATAGTTTCTTTGCTATGATTTTCCTCCTTTTAAATGGGACCCCTATCCCTTCTTTTATAGGCTAGAAAGGGCTAGGTATTTGGTTGAGTGACTGACTATGGACAGTCAGTTGGTTTAGTTAACTTACCCAAAACTATGTGTTTCATCTGCAACTTTCTGTTTTTTCGTTCTTTTTAGGTATACGCGGGATGTAGTGGGTCAACCAGCGTACACACACATGCATTAGTGGAGGAAGGTGTGTATGCCTTCAAAAAGAGTGTTTCTTAAGAATTTTTTTAGTAGTGTCTTGTCAAAGAAGTCAAATGAGATAGCATGATTCTAGGTAAGCATGTCTGGTGCAATTTAGGGTTATAACAATAATCCAACATAATCAAAGATCATGGATAGATCAACAATCTAAAACTTGCACCCGTATTTTTCATTAGTTGGATCTCCTATAGATATCTCAACAAGATTTAGGCCCTTTTCCTCCTCTCCACAATCAACCTCCACCATTAGTGATAATGAACCACAAAATAGGAGGGAAAATCATTTAATGGAAAAATCCCATTTTTCTTTTTGTTGTTGCAGCCACATACAAACTCTGATTGATGAAGTGTTTGTGTAATTGGAATTTCTTTATTTTATTCTTCAAAAGTGCACTTTTGGTTTTTTTAAATTCCACATCTCATCCGAGATCCATTTTCTTCAATGAAGAATTGTATGTACCTCAATTGAATTATTTCTCCTAGATAAGGGCATTCCCAGTGCATCCCATAGAGTGCCTTAGCTAGGGGAATCATTCTATTCCCTCCCAGATGGCCCCATTGACATTACTATTAGGATTTTTGTCTTTGAGGGATCAATTTTATATGAACCCCATTGAAATTATCTAGATAGATCTATCTCTTATCCTCTCCTAGCTGGCCCCATTGGAATTATTAGGAGGGGTTGTCTCATAGTCACCTCTTCACCAACCCCATTGGAACAATGAGGAGGAGTAGTCCTTTTGTTCCCCATACTAACTAGTTGTTGATGTGGGGGAAAATCCCAACATCAACACAAGGAATAATTTTATGATGGTAGGTCCCAATTAGACCCACTCTTGTTTAAATAGTAACCTCCTCTGGTATATGGGCCCAGTTGTTGCTAACTAAATGAATTGTTCTCTAAAGATAGACTTTTCCATCTGAGCTAGGATAGATCATAAATTTAGAATTATACTAAAATAATAATGCAATCCTCTATTAATTAACAATTACAATCCTAATTCTAACAATAGCATAGTCAATTACAGGTGTATGGTTTAATGTGAAAAACATAAATAGTTCTAATTTTATAGAATCAAATCGTAGTGCATACTTTCTTGCATATCGATGACCATAAGTATGTTCTTGTAATTGAATTCAAAATTCATTTATAATTATTCTCTACAAATGATAATTGGGAGACTGACAAATTGAAAACACTTGTAGAAAACAATCACAAACATTGCATTATTGAATAAATGAATCATAAAGTTGTTTGCTATTATCCTCCATCAAAGAAATACTTCATTTCCAAGAATACAACAACAAGAAGAGATATTTCCTATCCATATTTGAGTGTGATAAATAATTATACAACTCCCAATTTTGGCTCTCCA
>JASDQU011309929.1:2546-25298 GCA_032191745.1 Picea mariana
ACACTGAAGAATATAACGGTGTTACAATAAATCCTTTATCTTAACAGAGTCACAGTAATCCACGTGAATCAATCAATCATGAACTCTCTCAGTATGAGATGAAACTAGATGGGATAAGAAAGTTGTTTTTCATAAAACAAGAAATCTCACATACAGATACATAACCAGAGAACTAGAGCGTCTATTAAAACTTTATAATTGGGAGCTTTGCTCTACCATTGATGCCTACAAAAATAGAAAAACTGAGTATATATACTCAGAAACATTCACCCAATAGAGGCATGCTCGAACCTCCAAGGCGTGGTGCCTTTTCAATCAAACCTGGACAAAAATCCTTCGGCATTTCTTCTTTCCGGGATTTCTACTTCCCCTGCCTTCAAATTTCCTGGTGCCCAATCTCATGAAACGTCCCTCTAGGATCAACGGTTGGATCGGCTCTAAAACTGACGGCCACGATCATTTTTCCTTGAACGCATTGGCTCCACGTCCCTTCATCTGCTTTGTCCCTTTTCCATACGACCCAGTGCTATGACCGTGGGCCAGCACCCAGAGGCACCTCTGGCACTTTGTGTTTCATGGATGGGAGGGAGTTGATCCTTGCTCTTCAAAGTCACAATGGGCGAAGTGGCAATAGAGCCCGATTGCGCGCCATGTGTCCCTCCTTGATCGGACAGCCCTGAACTTCTTCGGCGATATTGTGGGCCCAAATCCTCGACACCTTTGGCACTTCACGTTTCGTGGATGGGAGGGAGTTGATCCTTGCTCTACAAAGTCACGATGGGCGAAGTGGCGATGAAACCCAATCATTCGCCACGTGTCCCTCCTTGATCAGATGGCCCTGAACTTCTTCGGTGATACTGTGGGCCCGAATCCTGGACGCCTTTGGCACTTCGCGTTTCATGGATGGGAGGGAGCTGATCCTTTCTCTACAAAGTCATGATGGGCGAAGTGGCGATAAAGCCCAATCATGCACCACATGTCCCTCTTTGATCGGACAACCCTGAACTTCTTTGGCGATACTGTGGGCCCTCTTCCTATGCTAAACATGGAATAATTCCATCGGCCACAAATATCCACCAACCGATGATCTTCTCCATCGATCGATCCTCACCGTCGGACACTGGGTCGTGCATCTGCTAACATTTTAAGCCTGAAATTGAGATTTTATGCACTGCACGGTGTGCTCACGGCCGCATCCTTGGACAAAATGCCTTTTTTGGACTTTTAGGCCTACTTCTTCGCAGCTTGGGCTATGGGCTCAAAGGAGAGAAAACAGCCCACCCCTCTTAACAATAATTAATGTTAACACGTTGGAGAATAGTTTGAAGAGACTTATTGACAGCCTCCACTTGACCATTCGCTTGTGGATAATAGGGAGACAAATTTTCTTTATTAAACCCTATATTTGATGTTATCTCAATCATCATATTATTTTGAAAGTGACTTCCATGCTCTGTGACAATCTCCTTCGGTATACTGAACCTAGCAACAATTTGGTTGAAAATGAAAAGTGTCGTTGTTTCCTCGTCATTACTAAATGTTGGCTTGGCTTTGACCCACTTGGTGAGGTATTCTACTGCCACAATGATATAATGATGCCCCCTAGTATAAGCTCGATGGAATGTAGTGAAATAAATTCCCCACTTAGTGAAGGGACCAACAACAATAACAGGAAATGTAGGAGCAGGGTGTGCCTACATCTTTTGAGAGAAGATCTTACATGGGTGACAATTCTTAACCGCCTCTATACAATATTTGATTAATGAGGGTCAGAAGTATCCAGCACGAAGGATTTTCTGGGTTGTTTCCAACCCATACAAGTGACTGTCACATGCTCCAGTGTGGCAGTTGTTTAACACAAGCTTTGCATCCTCAAGAGTCAGACAACGACAAAGAATGCAATAAACTCATTGACGATACAAAGTATCATTGATGATAAGATAATTTCATGCTTGATGGCATATATGTCAACACTCGTCATGAGAAGCAGAGGAAGGACACTTCAGAGTCTAAAGATACATAAGTATCTCTCCATACCAAGGGTCAGAAGACGAAATAAGGAAGAGATCCTCATTGATCAATGACTCTTTGGAAAAATTATTGCCACTCTCAATCAGAAGTTCAGAAATTAACTTGGTAAAGATCGAAGACTTCTTATACTTCGTCGAAACAACTTCCAAATCAAATTCCTGAAGAATGACTATAGATCGACTAATCTTTCTGCCGATGACATGTCGTGTCAACACATATTGAAATGGATTAATTATGGCTACGATGGTGGTCTTACGGAGCATAATATAATGACGAAACCTTTGGACAACGTGGACAACTTCTAGATCCAGTTTCTCAATGTGGGAATAGTCGAGTTCTGGTCCAACTAAGCCTCAGTTGAGGTAGTCAATAACATGTTCCTGGAGCACGTCATCCTCCTGAACCAAGACCATACCAATGGTGGACTTTGTTGCAGCAAAGTATAATGTAATACCCCTATTTCCCCCAGTTTGTAAATATAATTATAACTGGCCAAGAGACTATGGTGGACTAAATATGTGTGAATGTTTGATTTGATGAACCTTTGTATAAAAGGGTCAATGTATGAATTTTTTGTTATTAATATAAATTGGATATGTGTTTGAAAACTGCTGAAAGGGGGGGAGTTTTCCAAGATAGACCGTGGATTCTATGAGAGAGGTGGTGAGGGGAACCAAGAATGGTTGAGATGACCCTCACTAGACCAGTACATGTTGGGTGTAATTTCTCAATAGTCCTCTGACCCATAAATGAATTACCAATCAGGATGTTAGTTGGAAGGCCATCCTCAAGAGTTAATGAGAAGATGGAGTAGGGTACCCTTATGTAAGGCTTCAAGGCCTGACCATGAATTGGGATTTAGACCCATGCAATCTTCCTGAGGAAGGAAATAAAGGAGGTAATTCGAGGGATAGAAACAGATATACAAGGAGAAGGCAGAGTAGAGAAAAACACTCTCCATAGAAGAGAAGTTAGCATACTTCGACCCTGGAGTTGAGGGGAAAGTTGAGAAGCAATATTTTTATGGATGTAAGAATCCTTGGGCAGGATATCACTACAAGTTGATAAATGAGTCTAACGAGTGACTGAGGAAGTGCTTGTGCAGACCTCCTTTCTTGGTGTGGAGGAATATGGTTGCCAAGATCATGTGGGAGGAGGAGAGTAACCTGTGTCCCAGACTGTCGTGGAGCTAGGAGAAAGAATCTCTCTCATAGAATCATGATCTAGCTCGGGGGTGGCCACTGGTAAATCCGTTAGGAGTGGATGTGCCTATGGTTGGGAGGAAACAAGAACCCCTTTCAGTAGTCACTTCAAATCTCCATTTCTAATAAGTATTATCATACTCTGTGTATATATATTGGTTGTGATGATGGAATGTATTTGTTTATGGTTAAGTCTTTCAGTATTTGAACAATTATTAGAAATTATATTTTTCTTCTGTAAACTGCTATATCTATATGGTCTTTGATTTATCTCATTGTAGCTTTTAGAGAGTCATGGGATGTGAATCTGCAGGAGATTCAGGGTAGGAGTAACTAAAACATCTAAGTCATGTCGATCCTTTGAGTTTCTTTTAGCGGGAATGTCAAGTTCAACCCTATGGGATAAGGGCGTTTCCTTCAGACTATCCACCCATCTGACTGAGGGATCATGCCCACGTCCTTAACCCATTTGCTAATAAAAGGATTAGCACTTAGCCCACAAAAAAATTCCAAAGGACCCATATGACCAGGGTTTGGGAACCTTGCGCTAGTCCGAAAGGAGCTAGCTCTTTTAGCTTCGGGAATTCGGAACTTATGACTCTACAACCCTCGAAATTAGTTGAATTCTGGAGTCATGAATAGATGAGGGTCGTCGATCTAGGGATCCAGTGGATATCTCTCTCATTCGTTATATCAGACTTAGGAAGAGTAGCGTTAAGCGCTTTGATGAAGTTCCACTTCGAGTGAATAGAAGTGTTCTAGTGCCGAAACTCCCGAATTTTAGAGTTGTGAAGTAATCTAGACCGTTGAAAGTGGAGGGACATGTGTCCACAGATCAATGACTATCTGGAAGTTCAGGTATGTAGCAGTATAGGGACACACAAGTTTCCCCGGAGCTCTGCTAGCTAGAGTAAATCCTAGTCGTGAATGATAGGTACACGTGGCGATAGATCAGGCGTGTTCCAAAGAGGAGGTTGGGGGATACACGTCGAAATCTCAAATGTCGAACTACCAAAGTAATGTAGAATGTTGATCATTAGATCCTTTGGGATCCCTCTCCACCTTCAATCTAAGAACTCTGCTAAGCACCCTTTGAATATTCCCAACCAACCGGGAACACATCGTGGAGCGACACGTGGCCCCTTCTTGTCCCCTATCAAACATTGTTTGTCGAACTAGAGTCATTGGATGAGAGGTTACATGAAAAGTGATCATATAGTCGAGAGACTTAGTAATCTGGAGGAACTTGGACAAGAGTCTATGAAGTGTGAAAATCTCTGAAGTCGTGAACGCCGAAACAAATCTCGGTCGTTGGTGGGATGAGGACACTTGGCACTAGATTCGAGAGCCCAGAGACTTGGCTCTTCAGGGGATTTGTGATGTGAGGAGTTGCGAAGTCCAAAACCCCAAAGTAATGGAGGTCGTGGATCTAAGGGCTACGTGGACTCTTACTAACCGTGAGATCGAAGGGTGGGGCAACTATCAGTCAAATATGATGTGGCATCCTAACGTCATTCAAGGTGACGTGTACCCACATTATGCATGCCACATGTCATTTGAATATGAACGATTCACAGACCCCTTATTCCTATTAGAGAATGACATGTTTCACCCCCTAATGAGGACACATGTCACCCCTAGACCTCACCGCGTGTCATCTCTTGGTTCGTGCCCGCCTGGCTAACGTGGTTGGTGATGCATCCAAGACTTCGAGAGTTTGAGAGATTTGGGGTGTAGTGTAGTGGAGAGACGATCAACGTCAATCGTGGAACACCAAATGCTCAACATCGATCGTCAATCATCGAATGTCGACATCCAATGTAGAACTTTGATCATCAATTGTCAAATGGCCAAGGCCACATGGAGAAATCTCGAGGCCCTCCGTAACTTTGCTAATTTGGCACTCCGGGAATATCTCTGAATCTCCCCTTTTCAATCGTACGATATCAGTGGAGGACGTGGACTGTAGATTCCCTCGGTTGTTCGATGATCTGGGAATTCGACAACACCATTGGAACTCCTAAAGTTCGGGAGTTCTAAAGTGTCGAAACCTTCGCTAAGCAGACTCTTAGCTCTTGTTTTTCAGTGGGAGGTCACGAGGAGGACCCCGCTAGCTGGTTTAAGTGCGTAGTGGGAGATGTAAACTTCGGAGGAGCAAAATAAGAGGGTTTTTCTTAGTAAGAGACTGGAAATGAACCAAAGAAAAGAAAAAATTTCATGCCACATCCCTAGAAAGGGTATTTAGGGGTTGGGTGTGTTGAAAATTGGTATCAAATCCTGGAAACAACACTTGGCCTACTTGGGCTCATGCATGATTCGCATAAAAATATTATTAGATAACTTTATGGGGTAACACCCTACCTTACCCCCCTTCTATAAGAAACTTGTCTGAATCTTTATTGAAGAGAGGAGTGAAACCTTCCACTATGGATAGATGTTTTGGAAGTCTACACTGTATGTTGCTAATGTTTCCAAATAAAGAATTTAACTTCACTTTGCAATGATATGTGTTGTTCATAAATTGGTAGATTAATAACTAACAGAAAAGGTTCTATCAGCACTCAAGCAGTCAGTGAATAACATGGAAAACTACAGCATAAGGGATGGTGACACACCATGAGTTGGGGGAGATCTCTCACAATAGAGAGGAAGAATCTAATGAAAGGAGGGCGGTGGAAACCCCTCCAGATTTGGCCAAAACTATAAGAAGCCTCGTGGAAGAATTACAGAGTTATAAGGCTGACAATGAAAGGCTGATCAAGGAGCAGGAAAAGCAGATTGAAATTAATGCAGTCCTACTACAAAGTCTATCAAATATACAAAGGCAACTGCAACATGGTCCAGTTGTCAGTCATGTGGATAGGGATTATACTAAGAAAACTCCAAGTCCACTTAAGATACAAAAGCATGGTCCAGAAAGTGGCCATACCAAGAAGAGCACCTCAAGAAAGGCCCAACGTGGAGCCAAGAGACACTCAATGGAAGATTCCTCTGTTGAGGACACTGAAAACTCCAAGGAATATTCTAGTGGAAAAACTAGTTCCCATTCCCAGATGAAAAGAAAGAAGAGGAAATCTTCCAAGAGTCATGACCTAAAAATTTCAAGAAATCCAAACCACCCACCTTCGATGGGGAGATTAAGAAGGGGAAAGAAGCAAAACTTTGGCTACTCGGCCTGAAGAAGTACTTCAGATTTCATGACTACTCTAAAAACGTAAAGGCTCAGATAGACATTCTCAACCTGAATGGGAAATCTTTCATTTGTGGGAGGACCTTATGAATGTGAAAGGAATCCATGAGAAGGACTTGTCATGGAAAAAAATTGAGAAATACTTGAAGAAGAATTATCTATCAGAAAAGTACTTTGATGGGAAGACGAAGGAGTTCTATGAACTCGAGCTAGGAAAACTCACCATAGATGAATATATCAACAAATTTCTCGAGATGAAGAGGTATGTTCCCTACATAAAGGATGAAAAAGTAAATATGAAAATATTTATTAGTGGATTACCTCAGTCCTACCAGGACAGAATGGAGTTTGATGAGCTAAAGACTTTACAATATACTCTTCAAAAATCAAGGTATTTCTATGAGCAATTCAAGAATAAGATAGAGCCCCATGAAGAAAGGAAGAAGAAAAACAATTTGGAATTCAAGAAGAAGGGGTTTAAATCCTCAAGATTTAAGAACCATGGGAAGAGCTCTAGAATGATCCTTCAGCCAAAAGTGTGTATCAACAAAATTTTCCATCCCATGGTGGAAATAGACCATTCGTAGTATCTCCAAGTAAGACTGATAACACGAAGAGAGAAGCATTGAAATGTTTGGGTTGTGGAGAGGAACATTTGTTGAGGGACTTTCCACATAGGAAACATGGCAATAAGAGGGTCTACAACATCCAAGAGGATACCACATTCAATGATGTGGCTAGGAGCATGCCACAAATCTATGCAACCTTGGATAATAGACAAGCTCGTCACCAAGCTTCAATGGTGGAGATGGAAGGTATGATTGCCAACCATCATGTTTCCATTTTAATTGACCCTAGTTCTAATTTGAGTTATGCTTCCCCTCAAACTATTGAGAAATGTAAATTGCAACAATTTAAACATGTTAAATCATGGTTGGTACAACTAGCCACTGGATCCAAAAGAAAAGTAACAAAGGTCATACCAGCATGCCAATTTGTTATAAGTGGGTTTCCCACCCAAGCGAACCTAAACATACTTCCTCTAGGATCTTATGACATGTTGATTGGCATGGATTGGTTGGGTACCCACAAAACCAAGTTGGATTGTTACAATAAAACTTTGGAGTGTGAAAATGAAGAAGGAAGAAGGGTAACCCTATAAGGGATTCGAAAGCATGTTTGAGTGAGACAAATATCATCCACCCAAGTGAAGAAGCATTGCAGAAATGGATGTCCCTTATATGAAATACAAGTATTGAGCTCTGTTGAGAATGAAAAACCCATCCTAGAGGACCATCCCATATTAAGAGAATATAAATATGTATTCCCAGAAGAGGTGTCAGGTCTACCTCCAAGAAGGGATATTGATTTTTCAATAGAACTTGTACCAGGAGCGGTGCCAATGTCTAGAACACCCTATAGAATGAGTACACCAGAGCTAGTTGAGCTCAAACTACAGCTGAAGGAGATGTGGGACAAAGGCTACATTTGACCTAATGTGTCCCCATGAGGAGCACCAACCTTGTTTGTGAAAAAGAAAGATGGCACACTCAGATTGTGCATAGATTATAGACAACTCAATAAGATGACCATCAAGAATAAGTATCCCTTACCAAGGATCGATGACTTGTTTGACCAACTAAGGGGTGCTACAATATTCTCCAAGATTGACTTGAGTTCTGGATACCATCAGGTCCGAATTAAATATGAAGACATCCACAAGACAGCCTTTAGGACAAGATATGGTCACTATGAATTTATGGTGGTGACATTTGGGCTTACCAATGCACCAGCCACTTTTATGTGCTTAATGGATAACGTATTCAAAGAGTTCTTGGATAAGTTTGTGTTTCTTTTCATTGATGATATCCTAATATATTCCAAGAATAGGGAAGAGCATGAAGAACATATCAAGCTAGTACTCCAAGTAATAAGAGAACATCAACTCTATGCTAAGCTTAGTAAGTGTGAATTTTTCCAGAAACAAGTCCATTACTTAGGTCATGTTATTTTTGAGGAAGGAGTGGCAGTTGATCCTGACAAGATTAAATCCATCATGGATTGGCCTACCCCAAAATATGTATCTGATATCAGATCCTTTATGGGCCTAGCAGGATACTATAGGAGGCACATAAAGGGATTCTCCAAGATTGGTTGCCCAATCACCTCCCTTCATAAAAAGGAGGTCAAATTCATTTGGACATCAGAATGTGAAGAAATATTTTAAGATTTTAAGCACCTTCTAACCAATGCGCTTGTACTGAATATTACAGACCCAAACAAGGACTTCCTTGTGTGTACATATGCATGCAAGGAAGGGCTCGGAGGAGTCCTTATGCAAGAAGGACATGTGATTTACTATGAATCCAGAAAATTGAATGAGAATGAAGTCAATTATGTGACCCACAATATGGAATTGGATGCCATAGTGCATGCTTAAAAAATGTGGAGGCATTACCTCTTAGGTAGAAGATTTGTACTTGCGGCATACTATAGTGGGTTGAGGTATTTGTTTGACCAATCAAAATTCAATGTGAGACAAGCTAGGTGGATGGCTCTCCTTAGTGAGCTTGATTTTGAAATCAAACATATCAAAGGAAAGGAGAATAGGGTGGATGATGCCCTTAGTAGAAGTATGAAATTGGTTCACTTGGCAGTTGTAAGTGCTAGTGAATCGGACATCAAAGGGAGAGTCAAAATTGCACAAGAAACAGATAAAATTTTCTAGATCGTGACATCATACCTAAAGAAAGATCCCAGAGGGATCAAGTACAAAGGTTATCATATGCTTAATGATGGTCTACTAAATTACAAGGGCAGATTATATATTCCAAATTGTGATGACTTGAAGATCATAATGGATGAACTGCACAAAATACCATATATTGGTCATCCTGGTTATCAGAAAATGATCACGGCCACTAGGAAACTATTATATTTTCCCGGACTGAAAAAGGACATAGTTGATTACTTAGCTAAGTGTCTAGAATGTCAGCAAGTCAAGGCAGACCACCAACACCCAGCAGGGTTGTTGCAGCCCCTACCAATTCCCAAATGGAAATGGGAAACCATCTCCATGGATTTCATCACAGGACTACTAAGATCAACCAAACAGAACGACGTCATCATGGTAGTTGTGGAAAAACTGAGCAAGGCTGCTCACTTCATACATGTCAAGTCAACTTGCAAGGCAATAAATATTTCCTTCATTTTTATGAAAGAAATATTTAGACTGCATGGAATGCCTAAGGAAATTATATCCAACAAAGATACAAAATTTACTTCAAACTTTTGGAAATATATGTTTTTGGTTTTGAAACAAAGTTGCTCTTTAGTACATCCTATCACCCTCAAACTGATGGGCAGACAGAGAGGGTAAACCAAGTGTTAGAAGACATGTTGAGGATGCATTGAATGCATCAACCCAACAAGTGGGAGGACTACCTACCACTGGTAGAATTTTCCTACAACAATGGCTATCCAGAATCATTAAAAATGAGCCCTTTTGAATCCCTCTATGAAAGACAATGCAACATTCCAATAAGATGGAACAACCCAGTAGACAGAGTTACAATCGAGACAAATATGTTAAAGAAAATGGAACAATAAGTAATTCAAATCAGACAAATTCTGAAGATATCTCAGGATAGACAAAACAGCTATGCAGACATGAAAAGGACTCCTAGAGAGTTCAAAGAAGGGGATCATGTGTATCTCCAAGTTAAACCCAGAAAAATATCTTTGAGGATGGGAGCTTGTGCCAAGCTAGCACCTCGATATTGTGGACCCTTTGAAGTTTTGGATAGAGTGGGACTAGTATCCTATCGACTATCACTTCCTCCCACAGTGAAGGCACATAATGTTTTCCATGTTTCTTTATTAAAGAAGTATGTATATGATTCTAATCATATTATTGATCGGTCTGTGATTCAGGTGGAACCCGAGGTATAATTCCTGCCAAAACCTTAATGCATAATAGATAGGAAGGAAACCCCACTCAGTAATAGAACCATTGCATAGGTCAAGGTGTAGTGGAAACACTTTGGCCCAGATGAGGCTACAAGGGAAATGGAGGTTGCCATGAAACAAGCATATCCATTTTTGTTTACTCCTATACATACAAAGAACATCAACAGATAGAACATCGAGGACGATGTTCCTTTAAGGGGGAAGGGATTGTAATACCCATGTTTCCCCCAATTTTTAAATATAAGTATAACTGGACAAGAGACTATGGTGGATTAAATATGTGTGAATGTTTGATTTGATGAACCTTTGTATAAAAGGATCAATGTATGAATTTCCTGTTATTAATAGAAATTGGATATGTGTTGCACAACTGCTGAAAGGGGGGGAGTTTGCCAAGATAGACCATGGATGCTATGATAGAGTTGGTGAGGGGTAACCAAGAATGATTGATATGACCCTCACCAAACCAGTACCTACTGGGTGTAATTTCTACACAATTCTCTGACCTGGAAATGAATTACCAGTCAGGTCGGTAGTTGGAAGGCCATCCTCAAGAGTTAATGAGGAGATGGGGTAGGGTACCCTTTTGTAAGGCTTCTAGGCTTGACCATGAATTTGTATTTGGACCCACACAACCTTGTTGAGGAAGGCAAGAAAGGAGGTAATTTGAGGGACAAGGACATATCTGCAAGGAAAAAGTAGAGTAGAGAAAAACACTCTCTAGAGAAGAGAAGTGAGCATGCTTCGACCCTAGAGTTGAGAGGAAAGATGAGAAGAAAGATTGTTTTGGATGTAAGAAGCCTTGGGTAGGATCTCTCTATAAGTTGATAAACGAGGTTGAAGAGTGACTGAGGAAGTGCTCAGGCAAACCTCCTTGCTTGGTGTAGAGGAATCTGGTTGCCAACATGTTGTGGGAGGAGGAGAGTAACCTTCATCCCAGAATGGCGTGGAGCTAGGAGAAAGAATCTCTCTTAGAGAATCATGTTCTATCTCGGGGGTGGCTAGTGGTAAATCTGTTAGGAGTGGTTGTGCCTATGGTTGGGAGGAAACAAGCACCTGTTTCAGCAGTCACTTCACATCTCCATTTCTGATAAATATTATCATACTCTGTGTATATATATTGGATGTGATGATGGAATGTCTGTGTTTATGGTTAAGTCTTTCAATATTTAAATAGTTATTAGAAATGCTCTTTTTCTTATGTAAAATGCTATATCTATATGGTCTTTGATTTATCTTAGTGTAGTTGCTAGAGAGTCATGGGATGTGAATCCGCAGGAGAGACGAGGTAGGAGTACTAAAACATCTAAGTCATGTCGATCCTTTGAGTTTTCTTTAGCAGGAATGTCAAGTTCAACCCTGTGGGATGTTGACGATTGAAAACATCAACATATTTTTGCCCGCAAAGTGTTGCTAATGCCTATTAATTACAATAATAAATAATACTAGTAGGTGGGACCCCCTTGAACTATTGAAGTCGGATCTGCTCATTTTTTTGATGTGCTACTCAGTTACACGGTTGATGATATATTGTTGTTGTTGGTATGAGTTGAGATTTTGAGATGTTGTTCCTTCATGTTACTACAGCCTGTTATTTATTCATGGCATTTGTTCTTCTTGCACCTGCACAACAAACATGTTAGTGAAATTATATGAAAGGAAATTTTAAGAAAGGCAAAACACTATAACAAGTGCAAAAGAGGCCTAATTCGGGAATACCACATGAAAATAATTTGAAGGAGATGAGAGATGATTTCAAGGGAAGATTTTGAAGCTATTCTAAGCTCTAACGATACTACATGCACAAAAATACTTGTTGATATTAATTAACCCTAGTTAACAAGAAGATGGTCATGAAATGTTGATCGAATTGCATGTTTTATATGCATATGGTGTAAAATGTTGGTGGCAGTTTTGATCGAGTAATAATGGTAATGGTTATATTTTGGTTAATGTAATTGGTAGCCGATATACACATGGTATGAATGTCGGTGGCTCATGGAAGTCAATGGCTTTGCGATTTTATTTGAGTTATATAGTCTATATGCATGGTGATTACGCTATGGTACATGTTGATGTTAATCATGCTATTGGTGATGATTATATACACGATCTCTTAGATTGTATAGTTGACATGCAATATGGTTAAGTTAGAAATGGGACATACAATGTGGATGACGCAATTAGCAAGAAATTGATGTGGATTGCAACATGGATTTTAAATTAATGGTTTTAATGAAGGGCTTGTTGGCATGTACTGATGAGTTAATGTAATGTGGGTGGAGGTGACATGCATTTACTGCACATCACCTTTACCCTTCTCGTTGGTCGCCACCCTAGTCGGAATATTGTTTGATCTTGTTGATGTGTTATGCTCCGGAATTTTAGCAGGGTGAAACCGCTTGGCCACCTCTCATCTTAAGGATTTCGATTAACAGGTATGTCCTTTTTTTTGGCCATTCTTGGCTTCACTCTAGTTATGAAATGATTATTGGCTCAAGTGTATGGATTTGTGTCTTTTCCTAAGTGTTGTAACTGTGTGTAATTTTGGTTCTTGAATGAAAAATGGATGGTTCTTCCTATAATATTTTTGAGTTTGTAGAAGTTATCAGTCTTCCTGGTGATAAATCCCTGCTGCTACTACTGGTTCAGTCGGGGGGTTTCTATTTAAGTCTTGGGTGGAAACTTCTTCATGCACTTTCACCATATCCAATCTCTGGCCTTCCTTGGTTTTAATGGTCGAAAGTATTTCTGCGTCACGATTTTATGTTTCACCTCGGCATTTGATTTCCACCGCTAAGGGTCACGAATTGAATGTTTTGTTCTTAACTCAGCCCTGTCTCCTCCTCATTACTGTGGTAATTGGACGAAGAACATGAGGGTTATACCCTGCATGCATTGATTAAACTGCCTAGTTGAATAAGATCCTCGCCCTTCTTTTGCCCCTTGTGCCATGGATTGTCACCTGTCCACAAATGACTCATATCTCTCTCTGTATGTATACCTATGGCTTCGAAGTTTCACTGTTGCAAGAGGTTGGCTATGTTCCTCATGTGATGGCTACTAAGCAAAACCCTTAACCCTCTAGTCTGGAGTTTCGTAGGAAGACTCTCGGGCCTGTCAAGTTGCCACGGATTATTGTGGTTAATTACTTTGATTGTAGAATCACCATTGGTTGCATGGCAGTCATGTTGGTATGGCATTTAGTTATTGCTTCTGTGATGATAGCGATAAACCTTACAGTGCCAATTACACTTCTAAACTTCATAGTCACCCTCCTTGTGTCAAATAACTTATCATTCTTGGTGAAGAAGGTTTATGCCCCATTTCGATTCGATGCGAGGGTACGTGTTGTAGATACAGTTTGTTTGATTGATTATTTTGTTTTTACAAGAGTGGAAAATTGTGGTTTGATATACAGTCACTGGTATTTGCACTTATGATGATTTGGATGATGGCTGGCATTGGTTGAGAATGCTTGGTGTTGTTCATACATGTCGTGTTCTATGTATGGTGTTTTGAAAAGTAAATAATGGGCATAGTAACTATGGTTTTCTTTGAGGCCGAATGACTATTGAATTGGATAACTATGGAAAGACCCGAGTGTGCACTGCATAGACGATCACGGGTGACTAAATCCAAGCAATCTTATAGCTTAGCACGATATGTTGAGTTATTTATCATGGTTGTGTGCTTGATGTGTCAAGAAGAAATGGTGCACCGTGGAGTTGTGTTAGTTGCGCACTGTGTATAATATGGAGAGTTGATTTTCACACTCAAGGGCACCCACAGAAGTTTTAAGCATGTTTATTATTGCAATCAATCACTTTTTGAAACTGGCATGTTGTTGATGACAGTCATGTTGGATAGGTGGCCCGACTTTTAAGTCATGTTTAATTGGTTTTCTTTTAAAGTGGCAGAACTTCATTGCCCAGGCAATTTACTTATGCATAGCTAGTATCTACATGGTGGTTGTTCGTTGTATGATTAATTGTCTTTCGGGCATGACAATATGATCTTGGTTATTTTGATTACTGCGTATATATGTGAACAAATATCATTGCATTTTGATGGGTTCTATTGCAGTAATAGTGACTTCATTTTTATTTTGAAAACATGACTTTCGAGAATAGTTGTGGATTGAAGAAATGCATGGCAGTAGTTGATGTTGATGCCTATAGATTGGAAATGGGCACTTTTCGTAAATTCTTATGAAATGCAGAGTGTATGAATGAAGGGAACGGAACCTCTTACAATTTATGTGGAATACTAATTGTTTTGTGATGGCACTGTGTTGGATATTTTGGACAGTGAACTAGTTAAATACACAGGAATTGTTATTCGGTCATGATGTTTGTTGGTTGGTCCATCTAGTCTTACTGCAGAATGTTTTATGGATCAATTG
Organism: Picea mariana; assembly: GCA_032191745.1. NCBI lineage: Eukaryota > Viridiplantae > Streptophyta > Pinopsida > Pinales > Pinaceae > Picea > Picea mariana. The sequence goes on from JASDQU011309929.1 coordinate 17,344, forward strand.
ATTAATCTCATGAACAGTAATCATCATCTTCCCCTCCCATTATCTCATTTTCCGCTAATTATAGATCCCATCACCTTCCCATTTCATTCTTTCACCCCCTACTCTGAGATTGATTACAGTCAAGGGAATTTTTGTGTTAAATTGGATGAAAGTGGCAATGTCTTTTGTAAATAACAATGAGGTTTTATTGGTTGTTTAACATTTGATTGTTGTTGCCATTGAGCAGTGACCATGTCTTCTTCCCTTTCATTATATCATATTTTCACTCAGTACAAACCCCATACATATCCCAGGACCCTATTTCACCCCCCTACTCGTTGATTAACAATAAAACAATTTGTATGAATTGGATTGCATGATTCTGATACGTTCTGAGCCAAATCTATTTCATGTTTTTAAGAGTTGTCATGCATGGTTTTTTAAAAGACTGTTTTCTAAATGATCACTCATGCAAGATGAGTTTTTTCAGTCGCGGAAGCCATGGCCAAGGTAACAGAGGTAGAGGTAATTGGAATCAAGGCCCAAGAAGACCCAGGTTCTCCATAGATTTTGATGTTGATTCAGAAGAGCTTGGCCAATTGTTTCATGCAGGGTTCTTTAATTACTTTGGGAAAGGAATAGTCCAACCTAGGTCAGAAAGGCCTCCCTTCCAAGCCCAGCAAGCCCCAGGTGTCCATGTACCTCCTCATGTATCCTTATAGCCCGAGGTCCCTGAAAATGATGGATGGTAGGAGATTGTCCACCCGGCAGTTTCCCAACATCGTGGCTGGCCCAACTTGTCTTTGTCTCCTTCTCCGCCAGTTAACCCCATTTTCCAAGCTTCCCCTAACCACTCACCAGTGCAATCCTCACATGCTAGCAAGAGATTGAAGATTGAAGCCCATCATGCACTTATAAAGGAAAATTTATTGTTGCCCCTTCCTCACCCTTCAATGACTAACAAATCTGTGTCTTCACGTATGCATTTGAGGGATGATTGTTCCCACATTATCAGTGAGATTAAGTCTAAAGGCTCTACACAACCTTAGGCAGATTCAGGAAAATCAAGAGGTGACAGCAGCAACCAAGGAAAATTTTCATCACAGACTGGGAAATATGGCTTTTGAGTTTTATGATTATATGTTGTTGTATGACAGTTAACTTCATGGATATTTGGACAACATGTTTTTTTTTGGATATATGAGTATTATTTTTTAAGATAATTTCAAATTTGATGAGCTGAAATTGCCAAAAGTAAATATGTTGATGGGAGACACAAGGAGGTGTGTTTTCTTAACTAATGGTTATGTTATGATTGATATGATTAGTATGAACTAAAGGGAGTTACAAGGGGTCCCACATACTAGTTATTATTTATTTATGACCCTTATTATGATTATTACATTTCCCCCTAACTAAAGTTAGTTGAGTCTTTAACTAACTTTACTAATGAGTTGGTTTAACTACTTTAACCAATTCTAACTTGTTAAAAGAAAAGAGGAAGTGAGGGGAAAAAGGAGGATAGAAGCATAAGAATGCTAAGGTTTTCTCTTTGAGTTTATGTTGAGATAGTTCAACTTTCATTCATTCATATATTCATCACGGCCTAATTCTCTTTTGTGATAGCAGGGTCTTATTGTAGACAACAATATTCAGGGGTGAATCAAATCATTCAGACACTTGTTCTTTAGAGGTGTTGATCTATCTTTGATAGTATGTGTAGACTTGTCTATTTGTGAATTAACTTTCATGACTGATAAAGACTATTGTGCAGAGTTGAGTGGGCAGCAATCTGTGGCAAGTTGATCCAGCTTTTAGAGTTCAGTTTTGGTTTTCTGTCAAAGGTCCTTTTGTATGTTCCATCTGGAATTTCTAAGTTTGACTTTGGTCCAAGATTTCTGTATGAGATTTTGTAAAGAAATGACTCATTGGTGAATTGGAATGAAATAAAGGATTGCTTTATGTCTCATCTATCTTGATTATCCTCTTGGTGTCTTTACTTCTGTTCTTACATTTATTTCAGCAACTGATATATTCAGAAAATTACATAAAAAGTGAATTTCCAACAAGCTTTTTTTTGTTGATAAAAGACTAGCCTAAGCACTCGTAATTAATACTTGTGAGTTAGGATGTTATTTTTGTTGGCTATAAACAAAGGGTGATATTCCCGTATACTTTGATTTATCCAAGTAAAGTCTGAAAATGCTTGAGTAAGATCAATTCACATATTTTCCTCAACATTTATTTGGTGACCATACTGTGGAGATATTTGATATCTCTCTGGTTAAATTTTATACTCGATTTTCATCGATACATCTTTCTTTTTATGTTATTGATTCTTTGACCGTTTTGTTATTAATGATCGTTCCTACTACAAGGCAGCCCAATCTTGAACCCGGTCTCCAAGACCAGACCAGCATTTCTTTGAATCTATTTCATACTATTTTAGACACTGTTAGGACCCGTGCTAATCTTAATTGTTCTTGGGCAGCAATTGAACAAGATATTAGCGTTCAAGAATAATTCGAGGCTAGACATAGGTAGCCTAGAAATTAGCAGTAACCTTTAGTTTCTTTAGTTTCTTCAGTTTTTTCCTTTCTTTCATGTCCTTAGATTCTTGTGCTTCTAGAAGAAGAAGAGGCTTGTCACCTGAAATCAATCCTATTGCTGAAATAGGAAGAAGAAATGTTGTGTTGTTTTCCCAACAAAGTTCTCTAAGGAGAACTTTATCTGATTCATCATGCTCATCTTTCTTTCCCTCATATATCATCCACAAGATGGCATCTAGTGGTGGCTCTGGTGGCACTGGAAGTGCTCCATCTTCCCAATATTCATCGTCATCGGTGATTTGTAGCTTGTACAACCACCATATCCCTATCCAATCTATTACAAACCCCACCAAAGTCATTAAAAAGTATCGAATTTTTCAATTTGAATAAGATGCCACAACCACACCATGGCATGTGTCCTCTCCTCTTAACTTAGCACCTGCTACTCACCCACTTCTGAAGTTTAAAGAACACTTGCCTAAGTTTTCAGGAGACAACAATGTCAGTACAAACGAACACCTGGTGGCATTTTCTAATGCTTGTCATAACATAGGGGATAACAACAATGACACTTTCATGCGTTTGTTCGTCAATTCCTTAGAAGGAAAGGTTGCAGCCAATTTCTTTGACCTTCCTCCTAAGATCCTGTCTACTTGGGAGGAATTAATATATTGGTTCAGATCCACTTATGGGAATCTAAAATCCTAGCCGAGAAGTTAAGGGAATACAATAATGTCACTTACAAAGATGGTGAGACCATCAAGTCTTTCAACTTGTGTTTCACCAAGTTGTACAACCAGATCCCTGAACTTACCAGCCCTCAAAATCAAGCCACTTTCATGCATTATTACAATGCATTCCCTTCTCACTACCGTCATAGGATTGAGGGAAAATCCATTGATAATCTCAGCTTTGCCCTGCACATGTGCTTAGAGTATGAGGAACAGCTTGAATGAACTAGTCTACCCCAGGGAGAAATAGTTAGACAGACAGATATATCCGCTCTCTTATAGCTAGTACAAGATATGAACAATCACATGATAGCATTTGAGAGGAAGGGTACTATCTCCTCTCTCACCCCTAGGGATTCATCCTCTTTTGCACCCCCTTTTAGAAATCCGGTTGAAAACAACTTTTAGTCTAAGGCCATCCTGCCTTGGAGTTGGTGTAACATTTTTGAGGAGAAACATGAAGAAACCACATGTGAGGTAAAGAAGAGTGCCAGAGATAAAATATTTGGTAAAAGACCAGAAGATACTATCATTGTTCTAGACTTTGAAGAGCCAGAGGATGTCATGGTTATTAACAGTAGGAGCAAAGCCTATGCTCCTAAGGGTAAATTTGATCCTCCTTGTCTTTCTTCTAGCCCTAGCTCATCTTCAACCGCTGCCACGTCCCAGGTTCCTAAAATTCCTGAGAGTCCAAGAATCACTCCCTCTCCTCCCTCTTCTAAATACAATATCTTGAATCAAATGGCCAACACCAAAGCATATGCAACCCTCCTAGACATGGTTGTCGTCCCTGAACAACAAATGCATCTGAAACAATTCATGGAAGGAAAAGCTTCCGTTGTAGCCAATCTTTCCGAAGAGGTAGACGAAGAGGATTCTTCTGTAAATAAAGTAGGTGTACATAATTTTAGATACCCTGTAAAAAACCCCCCTTTTTACATTTTTTTAAAGATCGTGGATAAGATTGCCCATTGTTTCCTCATTGATGGTGGTTCGGGCCCAAGTGTCATGTCGAAGATTATTATGGAAGAGATAGCCTTGTCATGTACAAACGAAAATGCCAGAAGCATGCTCTCCTATAATAGTCTGCAACAAACAACCATAGGCAAGATTAAATATGTAACCTTGGTTTTATGCGCTCATCCTGAGATAAGGACAACCCTCAGCATTCAGGTGATTGATATGCCTATGAGAAATTATTCAATTATCTTGGGGAGATATTGGAAATCCCTAACAAGTGGATACCTCTCACTCGATGGGACACATTTATTCGTTCCCCGGAATGGAAAGAACATTATAGTCCTTAGAGAAGGAAGAATTTTACCCTACATAGAGAGTGTCCTGCAATCTAGCGTAAACCATACGAATAAAATGTAGGAGTATATTACATCTTTGTTGAAGAGGATAATATTCCTCTGGAAATAATTGACTTAGATGATGAATTATGGCATATGCAAATTGATGGTTCACACTGTAACCAAGGTAACAGGGTTGGTATTATCTTGGTTTCCCCGGCGGGAAAAAATCATAATTTTTCATACAGGTTGGAGTTTGCTTGCTCAAACAATGCCACTGAATTTGACTCTTTGCTGCTAGGCATTGAGAATTCCCTTAATCTTGGTTGTGGTCACCTTTCAGTTTTCATAAATTCTGAAATTGTTGTGAACCTGATACATAAGGCATGCTCTCCTAGCAACAAGCTGATGGAACAATACTCCCAAACTGTTTGGGCACTTGTCTCGAACCTTCTATATTTTAACATTGCTCATGTTAGGAAGGAGTTGAATTCAATAGCCGATCGATTAGTTGTCTTCGCAGCCTCTCCTACTCAATAGCTCTTTCCTCACTGGCCTGATTCTGCTTTCCAATCTCTGCATCATCCATACATTTCTAAGGATGAAGAATTATGGAAGGCCATCCCTAACAATGAAAGCATTTGTGTTGTCATTCAAAATGAACCTCTCAAGCCTGAGGAGATTATATCTGTAGAAAATAATAAACTTCCTAAAGGCTTGACTCCTCTCGAGAGTTCGTTTTCCTTGAGTGTTATAGGCAACAAAGAAAAACAGGAAGAAGAGGAGTTATAAAAGAAGGTATTTGAAACCATCTCCATGAACATTAGGACACCTGAATCTGCAACAAATGTTCAGGATTCTAATGAAGAAGAGATGAGATCTGTCGACTTTCTTGGTGGATTTCAAAATGTTTTTGCTTGGTTTAAAATGGATCTTCGTGGTTTTGATCCAGGTTTTTTTAAGCATACTATGAAACCAACTAAGCAAAAACAGAGATGTGGTAACTCTGCACTGAAAGCAACCTTTCGAAGGAAGTTGGGAGACTTTTTAAGGACTGAAATGTTCTGTTTAGTCCACCCTGAATGGGTTTCAAATTGGGAACCTGCTTCGAGGACCTCTGATAATTTTAGAACCCGCATTAGTCTTCAAACTTTCATACAAGCAATCATGAGAAACCCATTCCCTCCTCTCAGTATGGAAATGTTTCTGCAACAAGTTGCAGAGTCACAGTTGGAGCCGTTACTTGACTATTTATTTGGTTACAGTAAAATCAAAGTAGGAAGGGTAAATTTTCACAAAACCACTCTTATTACAAATTGTGATACTATGTCTTACAACTGCCTGCCTTTTGGCTTATTAGATGCAAGTACCGCCATTAAAACGGCAATACACACGGATTTTAATGAATTGGTCAGTATCCATGCTTATCTTGATGATTTAATCATATGCGTCACGGGGCTGATAATTACACCATAGTTTTAGGTGTTGGGTCATTTCCAGATTACTTTGGTCTTAGACACTAACTCATAATTTTTTAAGGAATTACAAAGACAATGGTTTTTCTACAACACTAGCAGCCCTCGCTTGAAATATTGCGAGGAACCAACATGAAAAGTTCTAATGATGTCTGGATTTTGTTGTATACTAGTAGCCTAGCTATCCTTTCAATTTTTGTGCTTCTTTTTTTTGCTTCACAATACTTTGATTTCTGCTCTCCAAGTTAATTTTTTTTTATTCCCCGTCGCGCTTCGTTTCTGTCTTTTATTGTTGTTGTTTTAATTTCTGCTTTTTATTTTTGTTGCAATTTTTGTTTTTATCATATTTTAGTGTTCAGTCAAGATATGATGTTGGATCAATATTTCCACAGTGACACTCCTGCAAAGCATTTTTAGTTGATAACAACCAAGCTTACACAGCTGTTATGATGACTCCTCTGAAGGGCCCTTGAAATTGTTACATATTTCCACTGTTGTCTTACAAGGAATTGATTATTTCCCACTTCTTCTTTCCATTTCTTCATCCATTGAGATCTTAAGAGCAAGTCTATAATTTTCCCTCCTTGAAGGTTAAGAACATATTCCAGTCAAATGATTATGAATACAGTGGTAAAACCCCTCATACTTAACACTTTTCACGAATTATTCCCGAATTCTCGGTCATCATTCCATTAAATCCGCTCACTTCCCCCTATTGCATAATCATTCAAGTTATGTCTTCTTGAGATTACTGTTCTTTTTCTATGAAACCATGAGTTCTGAGTTCTAAATCCGTTAAAAACAAATTTTCTTGTGGAGTCGCCAGTTTGTTGACGATTGAAAACATCAGCATATTTTCACCCGCAAAGTGTTGCTAATGCCTATTAATTATAATACTAAATAATACTAGTAGGTGGGACCCCCTTGAACTATTGAAGTCATATCTGCTCATTTTTTTGATGTCCTACATAGTTACACGGTTGATGAGATATTGTTGTTGTTGGTATAGTTTGATCTTTTGAGATGTTGTTCCTTCATGTTACTATAGCCTGCTATTTATTCATGGTATTTGTTCTTCTTGCACCTGCACAACAAATATGTTAGTGAAATTATATGAAAGGCAGTTTTGAGAAAGGCAAAACACTATAACAAGTGCAAAAGAGGCCTAATCTGGCAATACCACATGCAAATAATTTGAAGGAGATGACAAATGATTATAAGGGAAGATTTTGAATCTATCCTAAGCTCTAATGATACTACATGCACGAAAATACTTGTTGATATTAATTAACCCTAGATAACAAGAAGATGGTCATAAAAAGTTGATCGAATTACATGTTTTATATGCATATGGTGTGAAATGTTGGTGGCACTTTTGATCGGGTAATAATGGTAATGGTTATACATTGGTTAATGGAATTGTGTTAAGGTCCTAACCCGCACATAGGTAGATCAATGTATTCGGATGTAATAAAGGTCAATATTAATGAGACCTTTCAATAAAATAGAATAAGGCGGATGTAAGAAGACCTANAGAAGGATCTTCCTCTAGATGCTTCTCTTAATAGACATATTTAGTATAAATAAGGGTCGAGGGTATGAAAACCCTAGCTTGGAGATTATTGTAATAGAGCGCTGCTCGAATAGAGGTTGCCCCCTCAAAGAGGCCTGTGAACATTTCTTTTTGAATCAAAGTGCTTTTCTATTGCTATTTCGTATATCATTTCTGTGTATTGTGAAGATTATGCTGGATATTTTACCGTTATTCTGCCATTTCTAGAATTTTATTTATGTTCTACATATTTTATATATCTGGTATCTTGCAAGTGGTATAAGAGCACTTTCCTTGGCAGAAATTGTGGGTATTTTTTTTTTCAGGGTAAAGACGTATTCCGGCGTCTTTAAGCCACAGAGATCTGTCGTTAC
>JASDQU011309930.1:7624-20011 GCA_032191745.1 Picea mariana
GCCATAGCCATATTTTTACTTTCAACATTTCTTTCCACCCTAAATGCATTCTCCAATGATTTGGGTTCCCATAGGCAAACCTCATGTTGAATTTTATCTCTTAAAGTTCCTATGAATACATCAATCAAGTGCTCATCTGGAATATCTATTACCTTTATATTCAATCTTTGGAATTTCTCAATGTGCTCTGTAACTGAACCCTTTTTCTTGAGATTTATCAATTGGCTAAAGAAGGTATTTCTCCTTGTATCCTCATAGTGTGCTATCATTTCTTCCGTGAAAATTGTCCAAGTGACGAGTGATTTCTGAGAACAAATCCATCTATACCATACAAATTGATTAGGTTCTAAATATAAAGAATAAATTCATACCTTTTGTGTATGTGACACATTAATTAGATAAAATAATTGCTCCATCTGAGGTATCCATGTGATAGGGTCCTTTCCATCAAACTTCCTCATATCAATCTTAGGAACGTGGTTGGTCTTCAACCCAAATTTAGAGTTTCTCCATTCTTGATTCACCTTCCTTGTGTCCTCATCATGAATTTCATGGGATACATTTTCACTTTCAAGTGTCCTCTCTATTACAGAATTTTTCAATCCTTCCATGATCTCCTCTTTTAAAACATCCATCTTTGCCTCCAACTTAGCTTCCATCTCTTGTAGTTCATCTTTTGTTACTATATTCTTTTGTAAATCATTTATGCCCGTACGCATTTATTCACCTTCATCAAGAGTCCAAGTAGGATTGTCTGGAGGATTATTTTGTGTAGAAGTTCCCTTTTTTGGTGGCATGTTGGCCAAGTATCACTTGAAACCTTGATTTTGAGGTGGTTCTGCTAGACAATCTTCATTTTATTGTATCTCCAAAATTTTGGCCCTTCTGAGTATGAAATTTTCTTTTTGTAGGTCTCTGATATTTCTTCTCTGTAATGCCACAAGTCTGATCAAAATTTGATGTGCCAAGTGGAATTTATGGTAGCTTCCCCACAACTTGTTGATTATTATCCTTTCCAGGAGATCTCACTTGTATAGCATTCCCCACACAAAATAATCGATATAAAATTATGAAACTCGTACCAAAACTACTACGATATTTCCACTATCCAATGCAACTAGTCTCACTCAATTTGGATACTCTAGGAACAATTTATTATTGTTTTACTCGGAACACTTGCTTGAGACTAGTCAATAGGACTAATCAGATACCCTATCTTCCGCAGGGTGTATATACAAATTTAAGATGACCCAGAAGCTGAAATTGTTACCATAGATACCTTACTAATTTCTGTGAAAATCATTTGGACTTCAGGATCTGAAACGTTATAGAATATCTTTTATAGAGAAAATTCCACAATGATTCGATTCAGGATGATTCCATAACCTTATCTGAGAAAGGATCTATATCCGAAAGTATAAGGACTCAGGAGCTGAAATTTTAAAACAACGTACCTTGATCCATCTACTAAATATCCTCCAAGCAATGCATTATGAATCATTGTAGAAGAAAATTTATAGCTGAAATTCCAAGGTGTCTCAGATGTAGCAGCGAAACCCTAAGACCTTGAGCTTTGATACCGTATGTTAGGAACCAAATATCAATATAGCATAGAAAAACCTTAGAATAAGTAATCAACACCTTGAAAAAGAGATAAATTCAGATAATAAGCCTCATCGAGGGGGAAACCTCCTTATGCCCACATAAATGTTCAATTACAAGATGATTCAAAATGAAAATGTCTCCTTGGTATATATAGGAGACTAGGAGGTATAATTACAACTAATGGACTAAAGCCAACATAAATAAAATAACATTACTAATATAATATGCCCCAATTAAGGGATAATGAACCACTATTTAGGGCTTAACAAGGATCAACAACTTTAGGGCTATATAGTGGTGATAATCAGGAAGGTCAAAGAGTCAGACCTCAAGTAAATAATGGCTGCTCCATTTTCAAGAATTTCCTTAATTCAGAATGGTTGCTAGCTTAGGAAAGATTGACTGTGAAAATCTCTCCCTTGAATGTGTACAAATATGAATATTGAGGAAAAACATATAATGAAGGGGTACCCTATGATTGTCTTTGAAAACTGGTCAAAACAACCCAACTCAAATGACATAGGAGGTAAAGGAAAAAACAACATCTCTAGGTAGCACATTGTGCATGCAGAAGATAAGACTTGCTTAGACACTGAGAGCTCAGGAGAAATGGTGGCCAGGTTTATCAAAACCAATAAACAGGTGGTGGGATCTCTAGGTTTGATTGGAGGGAAAACTAATAGGATGGTGTCAAGAAAATATCACCTCCAGATATGTAGGCACGATGGCTACCCAAATCCTGAGTGCTAATTTCTCCTGGAAATTGATATGCAGAGGGGGAAAGAATGTGAAATATATGGAGAATAAAGACAACTCAAAGCTTCAAAAAGATCTCAGGAAAGTATCACGAGCAACTCGTCCTTCGAATCCACCTCAACATCAGATCTGGTAGCGCTGCTGCCAACTGGTCGGAACTGGTAGTTTGTGTAGCGCAATAGTTTGAGTTTTCAAAATTCAAAAACCGTTAGCAGAGCTCATAAATATGAAACCTCGAAAGCATCTTTTAACCACCCATGGCACTGAAAAAAAGGAAGAGATGACATCAATGCCATAACCACAAATCATGGTAAAATATGATGGATAGGGAGTGCACTGCAGAAACTCCTGATGAGTTGGTAGTGCTCCCTTTCAAAAAAATGATTTGACCAGTAAGCAAAGTTAAAGGGGGACAACAAGGCAAGGTTATGAAGGCATGAGTGAGGAAAGTGGTAAGTCAAGTCAAGATGACCGTGGAGTGATTTGATCCTAGTGTCAAGTCATGAAGGGGATCAAAAGATAGGTCATAAAAAATGGTCCTGAGTCAAAGATTTGTGTGAGGATCAAAACATAAGTCATGACTTAAACCTTTATTTATCAAGGGAACCTAAACCAACACACGTTTAAGGGGATAAATCAAAAATTAAAATCTAAGGGCTTAGGGAAAAAATAAAACTAAAGGCTAAAGACCCAAAACAACTTAGTGTGATAACACACCGCGTGGATGTCTTCAAAACCTATGCCTTATAGGATGGGGTTTTATGGAAACCCAGCAAGAGATCCATCTTAGATACAACTTTAAACATATTTTCATTTATTTTAATTCTTCTTTAAAGCTTTGTTATTTTTATTTACATCATGTTTAAATATAAAACTGATATTTGAAAAACAATTTTTTTTATGTAATAAATATTATTAATAGTAAATAATTATAAATATTATTATCAAAATAATATGTTTTTTTAAATAAATAAATAATATATAATAACTTAACTGAAAGACATCACATTTAAAATTAAAGGTTCAATGTACTAAGTAAATTATCGATAATCGAACTATGCATTTACAATGATGAGGTGTTCATATCAATATATCTGTATAAGTCATGATCAAGATAACATTACGAGTATATAATGGAAATTTTATATTTCTAAAGTTTATTTAGAAATTATAATTTGATTTTACTTGAAATTCTTTTTATTTTATTACTTTAATCAAGATAACATTACGAGTATATAATGAAAATTTTATATTTCTAAAGTTTATTTAGAAATTATAATTTGATTTCACTTGAAATTCTTTTTATTTTATTAATTTGTTTAAGACATATTTGTTTAAGACTTATTGTGTTTAAGACATTATTTGGAAATTATTAAAATTTGTTAAGTTTAATTAGACATTATTAAAAATTAACTTATATTTCAGCTTAGTACTTGAATAATTTAACATGTAGAAAGTACTAAGGTGAATAGATAGGGTAAGGTGGTGATGAAGAACCTAGTGCGTGAATGCAAACCGATTTTTATTTTTCTTGTGGAATAACTTGATACATGAAACGATTTATTGATTACATATATGTATGAGTCTCTATTTCTTCAAACAAAGAAAGGATCCTCTTCTAAGAGTTATGAACATAACCTCGTATGCCATATAAAACAAAAATGAATTCGAGGAGAGTATAATCACATAATAATCATGTTTAACAATTCAATTTTCAAAATTTAATTTAATTTTTTTTTTCATAGTCATAACTCCAACATTCCCAATTTCACCATTGATGTTTCAATGTTTGTTGGAGATAATGCTTACTTTAGTAGATTTGGTTTGTGTTTGTTAGAGATAGTTGAGATATTTTCTCAATCTCTATCTCTAAGTTTGGAATAATTTGGATCTCACAATATCTGTATAAACACATTGTATCTAAGTTTGAAAAAATTCTTATAATAAAAAGTGTGAATTGTTTTGTGATTTTTATTTTCTAAGTTGGTATCAGAACCAGGTTTCTCTGTGTTAGATTTTTAGCTTAGATGTACTCCGCATGTTTGTCTTGTATGCGGAAGTAACCTTGTACCTACACTACTAGACACTTGACTTTGTAATAGGTTTTTATAAAGTTGTGATAAAGTGGTTCTTTTGTTAAAGTGATTTTTTAATGGAGTGTACCTTTTAATATTAAAGTGACTTTATTTGATAAAGTGCACTTATGTTATGAAGTGAAAATGTACTTTAATATTTTATAGTGATTTATTTTGGAGGGAATTAATCATGGCCCTTGATCTTGTAAAGGAAAGGTTATATCTTGGCCATTAGATATAGGGTTGGAGAAGGTGAAAGATCACTTTCTGATTATAAGAGAATACCTAGGGTAGTGTGAAAGACACAAGAGAGAAGTAGATTGAGAGAGATTTTCAAGTAAGCTTGAGAGAGGGAAGTTAGGGAAGCAAAGAGGGTGCATTTCCCAAGATATATTGGGCACAAATCCCAAGGGAATAATTTTGTGTGAGTGCTGAGTTATTTTTCTATTGTTGGAGGCCACAGTGTATGGATCCCTACAGTCCATACAACAAGGGAAAGAGGGCATGGAAATCTAGGCAAGGAGTGGCATGACGTTTTAGGCCATTGAAGGGTTTTCTTCCTGTTGTTGGGTCATAAAGATCAGTTCGTACAACATACTGTGGGAAAACTTTTCAATTTGTGGTTTTCTGGGTAGGTCATACAACAATATATACTTGGCATGATTTTTAATTATGAATATTTGGGGGATTGTTTTAGTGTGTTGTAAGTGGATTTCTCTTGATGGAACTAATATTTATTTCTATTGATATGTACTTTCGTGATGTTGAATAATAAATGTCTCTCTCTCTCTCTCTCATTGGGTTTCCCCACATTGAAGTTTTCCCTGGTATTTGCCTAAATTTCCGAGTTAAATTTCATGGTTGAATGATTGTTCTTCATTGTGTTTATTATGCTGCAAAATACTTAGCAATGTGTATTTATGCATATGGTAATTTATGAATGTGGGTGTGTACATTTAAGAGTTCATAGATGACAATTATCTCTAGGTTTCTAAGTGTATGAAAAAACTTAGTATTTGTTGATCTTGTCATTTTATTTCTACATGGTATCAGAGCTTGGGCTCTGAGTGATAGTGGGAAGTGTGATTTTTGGGAAAGGTTGAAGGGTAAAAATTTGTGATTATTTTCTTTGAGCTGTGACACAGAATATGGCTGCAAGCATTAGATTTGAGAATCGGTTGGATGCCATTTCCAACTATTTTAAGTGGAAGGTATGGATGTTAGTTGTTCACAAGGAGAAGAAGATATGGAACTATTTCAGTTCTGTAGTTGTGGTTCCCACTTCAGATCCTGTTGCTTTGGATTGGCATGAGGTAAAGGATAACAAAGCTCAGACGATCATTCTAGATGGTGTGAAGGACCCACTCATCCCACATCTATCTGATAAGAAGACTTCTTATGAGATGTGGGAAGCTTTGAATAATTTATTTGAGGATAAGAATGCCAACCGGAATATGGCCTTGAAAGATAAGTTGCATGACTCGAAGATGGATAAGGTTGAGGATGTTGCATCCTATCTTACCTAACTATCCCAAGTGAAGGAGGAGTTACTTGTTGTGGAAGAGATCATCTTAGAAGCTGAGTTAGGGAGGCTAGCCTTGAAAGGCTTCACAAAGGAATGGGATGTCTTTGTGAAGTGTGTGGTGGGTCGAGAAAATTTTCCAGACTAGAGCAATTTGTGGGACAATTTCAGTCAGGAGAAGATCCAGACGGGGTCCCATAGCAGTGAACAGAAGGAAGACAGAGCCGAGGAAAATGTTTTTCTTACTACAAAGAGTAAGAAGAAAGGAAATTATGGGAGGGAATTGAGTAAAGTCAAATGTTACTGTTGTAACCAGTTGAGGCACCTTGCTTCTCAGTGTCCTGAGAGGAAGAAGAAGAAGAAGGAACCAGAGAGGGCTGAGATAACTGCTACAACAACCATAGAGGAATTTTCATCAAAGTTTGATAATGAATTTTCTTTGGTTACTCTAGTATCCAGTGTCGGTAGTGGAGGATTTAGGGGTGAAATCAGATGGATTGGGGATAGTGGAGACTCTTTCCACATGATGGGAATCTGGAGAGTATTCCTTATTATCACAGAGATAGATCCTAACCGAGTTAGATTCTGACTCAATTATGGAAGATTCCTGGAGCTTGATGGAGTTCTCTTTGTTCTAGGGTTGAGGGTTAACTTTCTCTTAGTATCATCCTTAGAGGATGTTGGATATTGTGAATTTTTCAAGAGGGAACATGTATTTATCTATATGGAGGGAGTGGACTCGGTGGAGCCACAACTGACTGGTGATTGGGTGGACATGTTGTATATGTTGCGAGGATAACCTTCAGTGTATGATTCAACATTGGATGAGGAGAAGGAGGATCCTGAGACTACGGTGGGCCCAAGGATTCAGTCTTCCTTTCCGAGAGAAGAGAAGGAGTCTCTTCTGAGCACTGATAGAAGGCTCAAATGGTGTGATCGAACCGATGCTCAGGGTGGAGTGGATTCTCCTAGGAGCTCAGGGTTCAGAGTAGCTCTTAAGAGAAGATATTCTATTTTGAGTTTTGTGTAGGTGTTGAGGATGGATCCAGGTTTAGAGGGAGCTCCTACTGAGCAAAATGTGATGGGACTAGATGATGGTGATGGAAACAATTACATCCCTCACTAAGAGAGACTGCTAGATTTTTATCTCGGGAGGTACTCCACATGTTTGTCTTGTATGCGGAAGTAACCTTGTACCTACACTACTAGACACTTGACTTTGTAATAGGTTTTTATAAAGTTGTGATAAAGTGGTTCTTTTATTAAAGTGACTTTTTAATGAAGTGTACGTTCTAATATTAAAGTAACTTTATTTCATAAAGTGCACTTATGCTATAAAGTAAAAATATACTTTAATATTTTAAAGTGATTTATTTTGGAGAGAATGAATCATGGCCCTTGATCTTGTAAAGGAAAGGTTATATCTTGACCATTAGATATGGGGTTGGAGAAGGTGAAGGGTCACTTTCCAATTATAAGAGAATACATAGGGTATTGTGCAAGAGATAAGAGAGAAGGAGTTTGAGAGAGATTTTTGAGTAATCTTGAGAGAGGGAAGTTAGGGAAGAAAAGAGGGTGAATTTCACAAGATATATTGGGCACAAATCCCAAGGGAATAATTGTGTGTTAGTGTTGAGTTATTTTTCTGTTGTTGGAGGTCGTACTGGACCAATTTGTACAATTCATACAACAAGGGAAAGAGGGCATGCAAATCACGACAAGGAGTGGAACGATTTTCAAGGTTGTTGAAGGATTTTCTTGTTGTTGCTGGGATGTACAGATCAGTCCATACAATAGACTATGGACACACTTTTCAAGGTTTTGTTTACTGGGTAGGTCGTACAACAGCACAGACTTGGAACATTTTTCTAGGAATTTTTTTTGGGGGGCTATTTTAGCATGTTGTAAGGGGATTTCTGTTGCTGGAGATGATATTTATTACTTCTTATATGTAATTTCCTGAAGCTGAATGATAAATCTCTCTCTCTCTCTCTCTCTCTCTCTCTCTCTCTCTCTCTTTCTCTCTCTCTCACTCTCACTCATTGGGTTTCCCCACATTGGGGTTTTCCCTGACATTTGCCTAAATTTTAGAGTTTTTCATGGTTGAATGGTTGTTGTTCATTGTGTTTATTCCGATGAAAAATACTTAGCAATGTGTATTTTTGAATATGGTAATTTCTGAGTGTGGGTGTGTACATTTCATAGTTCATAGATGACAGTTATATCTAGGTTTCTAAGTGTATGACATAACTTAGTATTTTCTGATTTTGTCATTTTATTTCTATACTATGGGTGTAACTTCCTCATGGGGGGGCCTAGAATATATAAGTGTGTGAGAGTATTAGTTTCTTGTTTGCCTATATGGTTGGATTTATGTTTTATGTGTTTTCCAAGTATTGTTTTTTTAAATTGTATATGTTTCCGTCTAGGAGTTGGAAATATGTTATTCGATTCTTTTCCATCACTTGATTATTTAACATGAGGGACTAACTCTCATTGTTTCTTCAAACGATGTGAAGGTAATGGAGACAAAAAGGTGAAGGAAATGCCAAAGGAGTGAAGCTCCAACCACCAAGTGAAAAAGAGAGACATGTTGACTTCTTGGAGGAGTTCACTATGCAAGAAAACTATTTTGAGTGAATATAGTCGTAAAATTTCAAGTTAACAATGAGATAATTTCTTTGAAGATTAGTTTCTTTCGAACATGGAGTCTCTAGTTTCAGAAAAAATTAATGGCCTCAATTTCGATACTTGGAAGGTAAAAATAGAAAAGGAGTTGATGAATAAGAATTTATGGGGTATAGTAAAAGGCACAGAAGGAACACCTATAGATTCCAAGAAATTAATTGAGTGGAAAATAAATCATGAAAATGCTAATTCTATCATTGGTCTGGCTCTTTCAGACTCTCAACTACATCTTTTTGATTTAGAAAATTCATCTACAAAAATATGAGAGCCATTTAATAAGTTATTTGGTGAAAAATATGTAAATGCAAAGTTTTTTTTAAAATTGCAACTATTTAGACTTAAAATGCATGATGAGACATGCCTGTCTAGTCATATAAATGATATAATGTCACTTATAAGGAAGTTAGAGGAAATTGATGCTAAGGTAGACGATGAATATGTAAAAGAAATTTTATTAAATAGTCTATCTTCAAATTATAACAATGTTATTTTTACTTTAGGTCAAATATCCTCTCAAACATTAGATGGAATGATAATAGAAATTTTAGTTCAAGAAAAGAGGATGAATCCAAGAGACACAAAAGGTGGCTCTCAAACTGAAATTGCACTATTTTCCAAGGGAAGGATGAAAAAAAAGGATTTTATTGCAAAATCCATGTCAATAATATTTTAAATGGAAAACTAAAAGGATCAACAAATATAGCCATCTCTGAAGTCCCACATGATTTTGACAATGATAATTAATTCTAGGAAGAACCTCTCATAATTTTTTAGAACAAAGTTACATAACCTAAAATCTCATGGTTCTTGGGGAACATAGTTCCCTAAGAGCACTGCCACTGGTTACCTCTACAATCTTTTACAATTTGTATTCTTGCTTGAAGCACTCATATATTCAAGGTATCAAGTGATAGCTTAGAATGAATGGTCATGTGATGAAGCTTAGACTATGATATTTTACAAGTGGATAAATTTGTTGATGAAGACTTTACCAGAGATCGGAGTTCAAAAACTATTTTCTAAAATATGTTTCTTTGCTTACAATATTGTTCTTTGTGAAGTAAGAATTAAGGGGGGTGTTGGAGATAATGATTACTTTAGTATATTTGGTCTATGTTTGTTAAAGATAGTTGAGATATTCTCTCCACTTCTCTCCCTAATTTGTAATAATTTGGATCTCACAACACCTATATAAGCATATTATATCTCAGTTTGAAAACATTATTATAATAAAAAGTTTGAATTGTTTTGCAAGTGAAAATTTTCTAGTTATGCTTTGAAAAAAACATTCTCATCCCTTGAGAATCTCTTCACCATCACATTTGTTTGTTTCTCCTAAAACAATGCTTGGTTTGAGCCAAACACTCACTTTCCTTCTATCAAAATTTTGAAGTATCTGTTTTCAAACATGTTAGTCGGGCATTTAGAAAACCCCGTGCGCTTCTATTATTGTTAGGTTGAAGGCACAACATACATAGGATTTGTGCAAAATATGGATCCATGGTTGAATCCACCTTGAGTGGAGCATTGAAGTTTGGAGTCTATTCTCAAAGTAAAATCATTGAGAGAATCCCTAGTATAAGATTCATAATTGAAATAAATTTCCATCAAACATGGAAGTTACAAAGTAGAATTACTATACCTTCATGGTCATCTTGTATTTGTTGACTTTTCAAAAAAGATTGCAAATTTTTTGAAATTTAAATGTCAATTATATTTTAGTTGAAAGGAATAATTTATAGTTAGATCTCATCTAATATATATATATATATATATAAACACATTCTCAAATTTATTAAAACATAATATTTACATCGATAGGCGTAACTTATTGGAAAGAGCTAGATTAAATATGTTTTTAATATTTAATGCTATTTGTATGGAAATGATTAAATAAAAATGAAATAGTCTTCATTGCATTCATAAATGAAGGGTTCATATTTAGGGCTCTAACTTCTTTGCATGTCAAAAATCTGGTCGTTAGTCACTACCAAACATCATTAACATTAATTACAATAATTAAACTTCCTCTTTATTCCACATTTAATATAAGCCACCACCATAGGTGCCATTTTGGAGGACACCGTTTCATTTTTACTATTGTGTGTGGGTTTTTTACTTTGTCGGGTTCTTGAGTGCCAACTCTCGATTGGGTCATTGCTGCATAACTATGTAGGGTTCTTTACAACCCCTCTCCATCTCTCCAATGGGGTTATTTACTACTGCATCACCATGTCTTTATTTTTTATCGATTATCTGTGTCCTCTTTAGGAAAGCGGATCTAAAAAGAATAGGATAGCATTGGAGTGGTAGGGAAATTGAACATTATGAGAGTCTACGACCCATTTCTTTCACCACTTGGTTGCACGTGGGGTTGGAATTTCCAACCTTTCGCGGTAATGGTATTTTCTTGTGTATAGACTTGATTTTCATTAAAACATCACTTACAATTTTTTATATATTGACTTGATCAATCATGCAAGAAAATTTCTTCTTTGGAATCTCTGGGATTCAGTGGTAGACCACGAGCATTACTCAACTAGATTACAATATAACCTTTTGTAGAGTCTGTAGAATCCTAGATCAATCGTAGACAATATAACTAATTCTTGTAAAATTATAACTAATTTTTATCTATCATTTAATATACTCATATTAAACCTTGTAAAATTATTGACATAATCTTAAATCCTAACCCTAACCCTAATTTTAAATCCTAATATTAAACAAAAACCCTAACTTTAATCTTGCATATTTATTATAAAAGTGATTGATATGGCCTATGGGCATAAAATAACCACCTTAATGTGGATGTGCTAGTAATATACACCTCTAACCATACACACCCACCCATCTATCTATTTCTGGTTGATCAGTACTTCACAATGGCATTATAAATAATTTTGTGAATGTGTGATAATATGTTTGTTTTGCTTATTTATTTTGGAAGATGCTTCACATTGTTTTTAGAGAATGTTTTTTAAAAGTGTGAATTGAACACAAATGAAATTTGTTAAAATATCCACCTTTTAATATGATTAAATTTTTTTTAAACAAGTTGTAGTGGACTTATTGGTAAACTTCATTTTATGAAGGTGAAACATGAAGATGAAAATTTTCCATTAAAATTAAAATGTATTTTCAAAAAGAACTATAGAGTATTCTACAAAATTTCCAAGGGGCTACCTCTGTCCAGAGATTATCACCATCAAATTGAGCTCATACCCGGAAGTACGTATTAAAAGATCTTATAGATACCCATATCAATAAAATAGTGAGTTTGAGAAAATGGTACAAGACGTGTTATATGTAGGTATTATTAAACCAAGATATAGTTCGTTTTCATTCTAGTAGTGATGGTGAGAAGAAAGGATACCTCTTGGAGGATGTAATGTTTCCCAAATTTACTAAATTAAAAAAAAATCCTAGGGACATTAAAACTCCTTTTTCTTCGAACAACTTACCTCGAAATACTTACAGTTAATATAAACAGGTAATTGCCATCACTAATTATCTTTCGCAAGGTTTATGTTTTTATTAGTTATCAAAACAACTAACTTCCACTATAATTGATTCTCTTTCTGAGTTATTTCACACTGCACAATAAATCTATAAATATAGGTAACAATAACTTTGCTATACTCTGGTCTCCCATATGTTTAATGAGTAATAAATCTTAGTAAAACCCTACTATCCTTATACTGTTTCTATGCTCTGAACATTGACATTTATATACAATAA
>JASDQU011309932.1:1613-25283 GCA_032191745.1 Picea mariana
ACGAGTGATTTGCGAGAACAAAGCCATCGATACCATACAAATTGATTGGGTTCTAAATACAAAGAATCAATTCGTACCTTTTGTGTATGTGGCACATTATGTAGATCAAAGAATTGCTCCATCTGAAGTATCCATGTGATTGGGTCCTTGCCATCAAAATTCCTCATATCGATCTTAGGAACGTGGTTGGTCTTCAACACAAAGTTGGAGTTTCTCCATTCTTGATTCATCTTACTTGTTTCCTCATCATGAATTTCATGGGACACATTTTCGGTTTCAGGTGTCCTCTCTATTACGAATTTTTTCATTCCTTCCATGATCTCCCTTTTTAAACCATCCATGTTAGTATCCATTATTGCCTCCAATTTAGCTTCAGTTGAATTCATCATCCTTTGTAGTTCATCTTCTGTCACTGTCTTCTTTTGTAATTAATTTATGTCCCTACACATTTCTTCACCTTCATCAAGAGTCCAAGTAGGACTTTCTGGAGGCTTAATTGGTGTAGAAATTTCGTTTTTGGGTGGCATGTTGGCCAAGTATCACTTTTGATTTTGAGGTGGTTTTGCTAGACAATATTTATTTTGTTGTATCTCCAAAGTTTCGCCCCTTCTAGGTATGAAACTTTAATTTTTGTATTTCTCTAATATTTCTTCTCTGCAATGCCATAGGTCTGATCAAAATTGGATTTTCCAAGTGGAATTTATGGTAACTTCCCCACAACTTGTTGATTTGTGTCATTTCTAGAATATATCACTTGTATAGCATGCCTCGCACAAAATATTTCATATAAAATTCTGAAACTCATACCCAAAATACTACACACTTTCCACTACCCAATGAAACCAGTCTCACTCAATTTGGATACTCTATGAAGAAGTTATGATAGTTTTACCTGGAACACCTTCTTGAGACTAGTCAATAGGACTAGTCAGATACCCTATCTTCCATAGGGTGTATCTACTAATGTAAGATGACCCAGACGCATAAATTTTTACCACTAATAAATAACTATTTTCTGTGAATATCCTCTAGAGCTCAGGGTCTGGAACATTACAAAAAACAATTTATAGGGAAAATTCCGCAATGACTCAGTTCAGGATGATTCCAGAACCCTATATTACACAGGGTGTATCTCCGAAAGTATAAGGCCTCAGGAGCTCAAATTTTAACCCAATGTACCTTGATCTATCTACTAAATTTCCTTCAAGCCGTTCCTTCTGAGACGTTGTAGAAAAAAATTTATAGTGAAAATTCCATGGTGTCTCAGAAGTAACAACGAAACCCCAAGACCTTGAGCTCTGATACCATATGTTAAGAACCAAATATTAATATAGCATAGAAAAACCTCAGAATAAGTACTCAACGCCTTGAAAAAGAGAGAAATTCAGATAATAAGCCTCTTCAAGGGGGAAACCTCCTTATTCCCACATAAATGTACAATTACAAGATGATTCAAAATGAAAATGTCTCCTTGGTATATATAGTAGACTATGAGGTATAATTACAACTAATGGAATAAAGATGACATAAATAAAATAACATTACTAATGTAATATGCCCCAACTAAGGGGTAATGAGACATTATTTAGGGTTTAACAACTGAAGTGGAAAATCAGTTAGCTATAGAAAATTTGAGTTCAAAGGTTGACTCGTGGGACATGCAAGTCGAATTAGTTGTAACTGAGTGATTCGAAGTTGTAACAAAGTTGAATGTGTAGTTATGTGAGTTGTAAAGTAGTTTAACTCAGTTAAGTGAGTTAAGCTCAGTTTTACTAGTTGTAACTGAACTTACACTAGTGAGAGATCAGTGAATTAATTATTAATTAATTCACAATCAGTGATCTCACATGTAGCTGAAGATTTACCACTGTTAACTACATCCATGTCAGATCCAGTGGAGACCCAGTTGAGATAACAGGTGAAAGGAACAGTTTGACTATCAATTGTGACATTATTGAGTGCACTCATGCAACCACACACACAGTGGATGTGCCCATGAGGATTGCGCATCCTAGGTAAGAGGGATTCATTCATTGCAGGGATTTCCATCAGCAGGGATTGCGCAGAGGAGGCAGGTTGTCTCGAGGCAATAAATTGGCACATGCATTTGCCAATTTTTGTATGACAGTGTGAGACGATTATATATTGTACTGAGAGATCTTGGATTAGAGTTTTGTATGATATTGTTTCATGATCCATGATCTATACATAATATATGATAGTGGGGTTTTTAGCTTTATGATTTCTCGGTAAAAACATCTGTGTTATGTGTGATTGATCTTTCTTCTTGATATTGCAATTGGCGATCGTGTTTTAAATTCCAAAAGAATATTTTTAGAAGCGATTTTGTATTTAACAGTGGCATATAATTGTTAGATCAGGAGAATCTAGGCAATACATAATTTGTCTTAAAATATTTACATGGTATCAGAGCATGGGAAATTGCAGAAGTTGAGTTTGTGATTGGATAGAATTCGAATTTGTAGAAAGACTTTCTTGGTGATATAGTTGATTCAATATCAAAATGGATTTCAATGGCTTGAGGTTAGCTCAAACTACATTTATTGGAAGGACAAGATGGATGTAGTACTCAAAGACAATGGCTTGAAGGGATTCATTTACAAAGATGTTCCTAATCCAGATGTTGCAGACACTGCAAATATTGATGCATGGAAAACGAAAGCGGCAAAGGCGAGGAGGATCTTGTTGGAGGGATACGAGACCACATTCTATCAATATTCCATGGGAAAGCCACACCATATGCAATGTGGAAGACTTTGACGGATCTATTCCAAAATAGCAACGACCATAGGAAATTCGCACTCAAAGATAAACTCAAGAAGATCAAGATGGAGAAGGGTGAATCCATTCCAAAATATCTCACGAAGATTTTCCAATTTCGGGATGAGCTGGGGAGTGTGGGAATAATAGTCGCTAATGATGATTTGGTGCGCTTGGCTCTCCTAGGACTTCCCAAGAGTTGGCATAGTTATCAAGACTCTGTCAATGGAAGGGAAAAATTGCCAGATTGGGAACGAATATGGTCGGATCTAGTGCAAGAGGAGTTCAGGCGGAACACCAAAGATGGCTCTTCATCAAAGAATGATGATGAAGAGGATTGTGCTTTAGCTGCCAAGGCAAGGAAAGGGAATTGGAAGAAATTCCATTCAAAATTCGAGTCTAAAGGTAAGAAATTGAATTTTTCCAAAGTGAAGTGTTTTCACTGTCCCGAACATGGGCATCTCGCTACTAACTATCCACTGAAGAAGAACAACAAGAAGACTACTAGAGATGCAGCTGGTGAGGCCCTTGCCTCACAATTTGAAATTCAATTCTCCTTGATCACATGCATGGAATCAAGTGCATTGGGATTGGTGTGGTATTTTAATAATGGTGCTTCCTTCCACATGACAGTAGATAAGGAGATTTTCAGTGACTTGGAGGAGAGAGATCTCAAAATGCATATAGAGATGGGCGACGATGGATGATATAGTGTGACTGGCATTGGTACCATTACCTTTCAGAGGGAGTCAGGTAAACCATTTCAATTGAAATATGTTATGCATGTTCCTGGTCTGAAGAAAAACTTGGTCTCAGTCACAATGTTGGAGAATAGAGGCTATGACGTTGTTTTCAGTGATGGAAAAGATTTTCTGTGACATAAAACAATGGGTCAAGTCAAGAAGATAGGGATTTGAGTTAATAATATCTACAGGCTTGAGATAGATGGTTGCGCTTCCATGATGGGAAAGGAAGAAAAAATGGTGAGTCAGGATGAGGGAAAATTATGGCACAGGTGATTGGGACATCTTCATCATGGAGCCTTGAAAATCATGCAACAAATATCTACCAGACTTCTAATGGGAACACTTGCTCAGTTAAATCAGTGCAAGGGTTGCTCCATGGGGAAGTATGTAAAGTCCACCTTTTATGAAAAGGAGAATCATGCTTCAGTGATCTTGGAGAGAATTCACACAGACATGTGTGAACCATTCTCAGTTGCTTCAAAAACAAAACACAAGTATTATGATATTTTTGTTGATGACTTTTCTTGTAAATGATGGATCTTATTCATGCAGAAGAAGGATCAAACATTCTCAAAGTTATGCGAGTTTAAAGAATTGGTGGAGAAAGATTCAGGGAAGCAAGTGAAGGCTCTGACGAGTGATAATGGTGGAGGATACATCTCTAACTAATTCAAATACTTCTACAACAAAGAAGGAATTCGAAGAGAACTCATAGCACCTCATAACCCACAACAAAATGGGGTTGCGGAGATGAAGAACAAAACGATCGTGGGTGCAACATGAGTGATGTTGCATGATCAGGGCCTACCAATGCATTTGTGGGTAGAAGCATGTAACACTGTGGTTTATGTGAAAAACCATTGTCCTCATAGAGTACTTGGCATGAGTACACCTGAAGAAGCTTTCACTGGTAAGAAACCTGATGTTTCTCATTTTAAGATTTTTGTCTCATCTGTTTATGTGCATGTGACCAAGAAAGCCAGGAAGAAGCTAGAGCCAACTGCTGAAGTTGGGACATTTGTGGGGTACACAGAAACACCCCATAATTTTTTTGTTTATTTTACTAACAGTAATATGACTACTATGCGATGGGATATAAAATTTGATAAGGGGAAAACCATGCAGTTGTCACTTGAGAGGGAGCTAAACTTGCATGCAGAGGAGGAACTATTGGTTCCCAAGGATGAGTCTCAATATGTGGATCAACCACATGAGGAGGTTCATGGAGTGGAGGAAGCCACTCATGCAGATCCATCCATCAGAAATGGCAGAAAGCACACAACGAAAGATAATAGATTGAGACTAGATGCTGCACATAATGTAGGAGCCCCTACTTCACAGCGTAGACAGAGACAGTCTCTTGATCAATTTACTGGATACATGGATCTCATGCAAAAATGTATTGTGATTGAACCATATTCCTTTCAGGAAGCAGTGCAGGATCCCACTTGGGTTGATACAATGGTGGAGGAGTATGAATCCATTGTCAAAAAAAGTGCATGGGAAATTGTCCCAAGATCGGTCGACAAATCAGTGGTAGGTTCGAGATGGATCTACAAGGGTAAGATTTTAATCATTGTTCTCTATGTTGAAGAAGCCTAATCCCTTCCAAATTCTCTTATTGCTTCTTCAAACGTCTGCTTTTATTTCCTTGGATCAAACACTTGTGTCTTCTCTGTAGCTCTTATGACCCTTGATTCTTCTGTAGTCTTTATAGTCTTTCCTGGGGTCACTCTGTCTTCACCTATAACAATGCCTCTTCTAGTGATAACAACGACTCTGGGATCCTCTCTGTGAGGTTTCTCTCAGATTAGTTGTACCTATTGGTTTCCTCCTCGTCTCTCCTAGAGTTTCACTAACAATGCTGGGAAATCTTCAATAACTTGTTCAAATGAGTTGCAGTAGCTACAAGTGGTACAAGAGTTCTGATAGTCCCTTGCCAAGTATCCTAGTTGTGCGCAGTTATAACAAATTATCTGACCTCGACCTCGACCCATGCTTCCTCCTCATCCTCTTCCTCTAAATCCACCGTGAGGGTTGAAGTTTCCTCTTCCTGGAGAATTAAACTGCATAGCATTTCCCTCTTATTGTACTTCTCCTTGAATCCTATATTTATCTATTGATATTTCATGCAAGAGGTCATAAGCCCTGCATTCCTTCTCATCATGCCCCACAGATTTACAGAATGTGCAGTAAAGGTTTGTAGGTGTCTGGACATATTTTTGCATATAATAGCATTCACCAGAGCGATGTCTATTTATACATACCTCACACTAGGGTAGAGTAACCTGCTTCAAAGGGATCATAGCTCCAGAGGCCAAGTACTCATGAAATAGGGGACAATGCTCCTTATCATGGCCTTCATATTTTCATATGATACACCACATGTCCTTGATTTTATCTTTTCCCTTTCCTTTCTTCATATCTTCGACCTGCAAAGATAAGCTAGTTAGTTGACTCAAAATTTAACTCATACCTGAGTTGGATTCTCCCATAGGGTCTGATTCTAGTTTCATGGTGATCTCCAACACTTTAGCCTACGAAGAAACCTTATATTGCATCATAGGAACTCTGATATGTGGCAAGAGGGCATCCATGAACCATTCCTTGTTCTTCTCTTCCGGGATCTGAAAACTCAAATGTCCTGTCAAGGTCTTAAACCTCTGATCAAACTCCCAAACAGTTTCATCTACTCTCTGCTTGATTTCTTTCAGTTCTATAATGCACTGCGACTCCAAATTGGGTTTCTTGAACTCTACACTCAATGCAGTCTTGATATCGTTTAGTGGTTTAGTTTGTGCAACTCCTTTAACAAACTTCATGTACCAACTCAATACATAGTCTCTCAAGGTAGTACTAAACTGATCTCTCTTAAATTCTTCATCATTGAATTTCTTAATACTTCATACAACTTTGCATAAGAACCAGTGTTGATCAAGATCTTCAGATCCATCTCCCCTAAAGATAGGTAGCCTCATTTCATCTACCATAGATCTTCCTAGGGTGCTTGACTGAGTATGTGTTGAAATATTTGTAACAGTGCTTTGATAGCTTTGGCTACTTTGGTTACTTAACACTGCTAAAATAATAGGAGGAG
Organism: Picea mariana; assembly: GCA_032191745.1. Classification (NCBI taxonomy): domain Eukaryota; kingdom Viridiplantae; phylum Streptophyta; class Pinopsida; order Pinales; family Pinaceae; genus Picea; species Picea mariana. The sequence continues at coordinate 8,238 of JASDQU011309932.1, forward strand.
TAATAGTACTTACTTCGACAGCCGGCACAGTTCCTAAAGTTTCTTATTCTTCTCGGAGAGGTTCTTCAGTCTTCCCTTTCTCTTCCCTAGTGGACTCTAAATGTTCCTCATTCAATAACACTTGCTCTTCTCCACTGTATAACCCTTCGTCCTATGTTAATGGTTCATGATTCGGCTCAAACAAGTCCACTAGAGGAACCTCTCTAAAGGTTCTCCCACTGCGTGTATGTCCAACCTCTGTGTCGTTGTCGCTGTCTGAATTCTTGAACATTAGCTTTTCGATCTGACCAACTACTGTATCTTCAATATGTTCTTCTCATGCAATAACATCTTGATCTTCAACTTCAAAAAGTGTTAAAATTTTCCTCTTGGTCCCTTAAATAAATATCTCTCTTCTTGGCTATATGACTCTACTTTGTCAATAGAAAACTCGGTAATGTACCCTCTAATGGTGCTATGAAACCAGTGATCTATTTCTATTGACACAATGTTATCATCTCTATTGACCTTCTTGATCAACGTCGATATGCAAACCACAAGCGATCTAGATCTGACTTCAAACTAGGTATATGCTAACCTAGCTAACCACTCGTATATCTCCTTCTAAATTCCTCCAAAGAAAATCTCATGTATATCGGTAAAGATATACCTTCCCAACCAATCCTTTGTACTAAGATTAGGGTTCCTGTTCTGAGCTTCAACTAATTCCTTTTCTTGTTCTTCTATCCACTTCTGAATCTCTATCTTCGATGGGAACCACATTGACATTCCCTCAAGAAGATCTCGGTCCCGACAATGGAACCATTTGTTGGCACAGGGCAGACCCAGGGTTCAACTCTAATAACACACCAAGAAGCCCTAACTACCGGACCTTTCGACAACACTTGCGGAGCAAATGCAGTCTCACTTGAAGTAGCAATAGGGGGTTGCAAGACATAGGTGTCTACAACCAGAGGAAATGTAAAGTGGATCCAAAACAACACACACAGAGCTAGTTATTATTTTACCAACTTAAGTCTACTTTGCACAACTATATCTCAGATCTAGCACAATAATGCAATAACAGAATAACAGAAGGCAAAGAACTCAACATCAATCACACATAACAACAAGATATATGTGGTTCACCCTCTCCCTAGGGATATGTCCACATAACTATGTTTCTTTATATATTATATGAAAACATACAGTTCTATCTGCGCACTTATCTTGCATATCTCTCTCTCTTTCCCTTCTTCTCTCCCATCCTTACGCACCCAGCTGCAAGGTTGATCTGCGCACCCAACTAAAGATCTTATAATACAACAACATTCTCACAATACAATGATTTCTCTTATGAAATCAATAATAATCACTCCCTTAACCCACAATGATGAAATCAGAACCAAAAAAGAGTGACGAACCGCTATTCTCTCATCTAGGTCCTTATTTATACATTTTGTGACAACGACTAGGTATCAAAACCCTAGATCCAAAACCTTAAGTGTCTAAAACCCTAGGTCAACTTGACCCACGTTTTCAGGGCTTCGCCAGCATGTCTTTCCTTCTTTCCTGCGAGGTGCTCCCAAGCATCTGTTCATGGATTTTTCCACTTGCTGAGTTGTCCATGATCCATATTCCTTGTGGATCTATCTTCCTTGGTCTTCTCATTCAATGGATCGTTTCCCCTTACTTGTCTCCTTCTTTTCCACTTTTTTGACCACTTCGACCCAATCTCAGTCAATGTTCCTTTCGTGCAGTTCGTACTTCGCCTTTCTTCCTCAATCTTCACTTTCTTCCATAACGAAGGGCCAACAACCATCTTCCAGGTTTCCTTTTCAAATATTGTTTTTACCCCGACATCATCCATTTTTCTTACATAAATCAAATTTATGGCCAAACCTAGGATGTGAAAAACACCAGGTAGTGTTCTAATCTTTCCATCTATGAGCCTCAACTTGACTTTTCCTCATCCTATGATTATGGTTGTCGAATCATCACCTAAGAAAACATTACCTCCATCATACTTTTCATATTCATAGAACCACTCCCTGTGGGGAGTCATATGAAATGATGCACCTGAGTCAACCAACCATGCCTCATGATCTTCATGTGTTCTTGAAGAAGCCAAGTACACATCCCCTCCTTCTTCCTTGGAGGTATTGTCTTCTCTAGAAGGAGATTCTTCAAATCCCTTCTTTTTCGCAAATTTGGATCTACACTGCTTCTTGTAGTGCCCTTCTTTTCCACATCTCCAACATACCTTTACGAAATTTCTGGGAGATTTAGATCTACCCTTAGACTTAGATCTCCTACTTGAGAACTTTGATCTATTTCTTTCCTGGGAGTGTCTTCGTGTAAATAATGTGTCTGTGCTCTGTCCTTCCATATTCTTTCATCTCATCTCCTCTGACAACAAGGATGATACCACTTCATCAAACTTCAAGGTAGTACTATTATTATCTATGTCCAAAACCATACTATCCCACGAGTCTCGTAAAGAACATAGTAAACTAATACACCTATCTTCATCTGAAATTTTAATCTCAATGGATACTAACAGACTTACCACAGTATTGAAGGTGTTCAAATTCTCTTCCACCGAGTCTCCATTTCTCATCCTCAGGTTATACAACTTATTTCCTAGGAATAGTTTATTTACTAGGGCATTAGACTGATACAACTTCCCAAACTTATCCCATCAATCCTTGGTTGTAGATTCCTCTAACACATTCAGTAATACTGAATCTGAGAGACACAATCAGATTGTGCTCTTATCCTTCCGATCCAAATTTTTCCAGTCATCTATTGAAATTCTTGTAGGTGCAGTACCTAGATCTACCACAATTTACTGATCTCTTTCCACCAACAAATCTTCCATCTTGATATTCCACAACTCACAACTTTTCCCATTAAACTTCTTGATCTCCATTTTAGAATTTCTCACCATTTCTTTTCACCTAAAAAATCAATACCACATATCTCCCACTATAACAAGGCTTATCACAGTCCCGAGCCAAACCCTTGACCAGAAAGGCATCCCCCTGAAGCCAAAAAATATCTGATACCAAATGTAGATTTTAACCTTGTACAATATTTACTGCAAACATATTTTCAGTAAAAGAACAAAAAAGATACAATGGAAAATAAAAACATTACACAGAGATCTTTCCCCTGGAAACCCAAACCAGGAAAACCAACATATTCTATATTTATTCATAGTGATACATTGTTTACAATAAAATATACATATAGGAGCTAGCGACATCCAAAACCCCAACCTAATGACCTGGATCAGTCAAAAACCCTAATTCCTTAACCAGAAATAGAAAACCATCAGCAAAAAAACATGTGTCGAAAAACCGCCCAACAATGGTCATGGAAATCAAGGCAAAACATGCGACACATTTCCTGAAGAAAAATAAATTTATCGGGGTGCTGCGCCCAAACCCCCACATGGGGGGATTTCACCCCCCTACACCCCCCTGCACACCCGACACAATGCAAACACTACTACTCATGCAAATAATATAACACATACCCAACAAAGAGGTCAACTGTAATTTAACAATGTTTTAATGTAAGCTAGTTTTATTTCAACGATTCATAACTTGCTCATACGACGTCGGATTTGGGTACCATTTCTTGCAATCCAAAGACTTTAGGGACAGGTTTCTAGTGAGAGGGATTACCACTTTTTTAAAACATTTCAATAATTTCATTTTTAACGAGTCTGGCTTGGTGTAATATCCTTGTTGATTGTTCTAAAATTTCCAGGCCTCATATTTTGATTCTTTCATTTGCATTGGAATTGTAATCGTGTCAATCATACATTTGGATTGCTTCAAGAATGAAAAATACACTTTGAGCGGTACCCAAAAATTGTGATCAAAGACATGTTTTAATGAAAGTTCAGGTCCCATTCTCATTATTGGATTTCCAAAATTATGTTTTGTTAGTTCCTATGGAATTTTTGTTATACATGCTCTTAATATATCCATTGGAGGTAAAGTCATCTGTTAGTGGTTGAGAGATATAATCCTGTGAAAACAACCAACTGATGTTTGACATTTGGAGAACTTGACATTGTTTATGAGCTAGAAGGACCAATTCTTCTCTCAGATTAAATTCAGAGCCAATGTTAGTCTTGTAAATTTTTTAATTAACTCATTTGATAATGAATGACACTTTCACGATCATGGTTAGTCAGAATATAAAAAAAGGAACAAAATATGCATGTTGGTACGGTATGCATAATAAATTTGTTCAAGACACAAAAAAACTTTCCCAGATTATGATAATACTCAATCATGACTGTAACATATATTAAAATTAACAAGAAAACAAAATAACCCTCTTAATGGGAATAGTGAAAAGGATCAGAGATGGAGGAAAAAGGAGAGGACTCGAGATGGAGTGTCTTGCTGACACATCTTATGTTGACAAGAAAAGGAAGATCATCATCTATACATTGCATATAGGCAAAGATACATGAAACTTGTTGATACATCGTGTATTGCTAAATATAAAAGAGTCTCACCGATACACTGCGTATCGGTGAAAAATGGAGATCTTTCATTAATATGTATGGACGTCGATAAGGGGATATGGGGTCGGTGTATCAACAGTTGGAGGAGGATGGATATCCAATGTATCGATGATCATGGGAAGAACATCATCGGTGTATCGATGGTATGACGAGGATGAAGCGCCAATACATTAGAATGGGGTGAAGAAAATTCTAAGTGTTGGCTCGTCCTCATGCATCAGTGGGAAGAAGGATATGTTGTCGATACAATGTGTACCGGTGAGGGAAAAACTATTCTCTCCTATACACAGTTTATCGATGAAGGAAAGAGGAATCTCACTGATACAGTGTGTATCAACAAAGGAGAGAGGAATCTCACCGATACACTATGAATCAGTTGGCCAGAGTCTTCTTTAAAATCACTGAAATGGTAAATTATGGAGAGTGTGAATAGAGTCTTGGGATTTGACATTTCCATGAGAGAGTCTAATTTTTTTTCCAACAACAAAATGTTAATAAAGGGGCCCAGTTTATTCTCTTAGAGTAATGGTGAATAGAATAAATTAGGGTGGGTGTTATGTTGGAACAACAATTGGTGACACACTAGGTGAAGCCAAAATATCTTCTAGTCTTCCCTAACTTATGAGAAAAAATGTTTAGGGTCATATTATTACTTTTAATATCATAAATTCTAGAATAAATGTACAACAGGTACTTGGAAAGTTTCATAATGGTGGGTTCACTGGTGATGCTTGCATGCCAACTTATAGAGCTCGTTTTCTGTAAAGAGAGAATAAATGATGATGAGATTTATTTCCTCAAACCACATCGATGATTCAAGTTGGTTTCTCTTTCATGGGGCTCATACAGGTTTTGGATATAGATATATTTTCACAAAGTGCATATATATTATCCCCCAAGTGTTTCTCCACTACCCGTTAGCATCCATAACCTCAATGGAGTCACCACGACATCACATACCTTGCTCCACTACTAGAAAGCGTATGTAGCCTCGATGAAGATATATGCATGTCCCCTAGCTTTATTTCCCATTCCTTCTCAACTTATTTAGTGTTATATTCTTAGCATCTACTGGATGGGGAAATCAATGGATTTATTTTATCCTGATAGGGAATTACTAACATCTATTACAATTTACTTTATATATTTGTTTCACTTGGATAAATAAATCTATATATTTTCCTACACACAACATCTATACACTCAATTTATTAGTGTATGGGTGGTTCCCCTATTACATGGGATCTTCTCACCATACAACATGCAAGAGTAACCATTGATTAAAAAATCTAATAATTTTTGGTCTGATTGTTGTCACATTATTTCAAAACAATCATTATTCATCTTCGAGAGGACCTTCTAGTTTATCCCATGAGATAGGAAAGGGATTCAAGTTGATTAGGCATGTTTCCAGTGCCAAGGTGATACCTGTATGAGACAAATGGAGGTGAGATATCTATATGTATTCAACATGATCACGAATCCCAAAATAAATGAATGCAAAGAATGAATTTCTTTCATAGAAAGAGATTATATGGAAAGAAAGAGAGAACTCGTATTCAGAGTTAGAAGATAAACTCATACCAAAACCTGCTACAAGTGAAAAATGAAAATGATTATTAAAGGTATCCAGCCAGCAAGGAAGAGTGTATGGTAAAAAGAAAGGTTTGATGGAGGTCATGTATTCCTAGGTGATGACTTGACAACCAGAATTATAGGACGAGGAAAATTCAAGATGAATCTCACGGATGGAAGGATTAGAGAACTCCCTGGTTTTCTGCACATCCCAAGATTGGAAATAAATTTTATTTCTGTAAGAAAAATGGACGATGCAAAGGTTAAAACAATGTTTGAGAAATAAAACTACAGGATTGTTCTAGGAGCAATGTTGAAGGGAGTTTCATTTGGAACTCTGTATAAGATACATGGAAGCACTATTAGTGATAGGTGAAATAGTTCCTTTGTTCCATATATTGTAGTTGAAGAAGAAAAACTCCTAGAGTCTCTAGAAAAAATAATGTGTTGTGTCATCAAAGGCTGGGGCATATCAGAGAGAAGCGCCCTCAAATACTACATAGTAAAAGTATGGTTGAAGGTATTCCAAATTGCTCTCTGGAATTTAATTTCTTTGAACATTATGTATATCGGAAGTAGAATTGGGTAAGATTCCCCTCTGGTGCAATGAGGTAAGAGGGAATGTTTTACAGTTGGTGCACAGTGATGTGTTTGGACTTATTTCGGTTCCATCATTGGGAAAATTTGTGTACTATGTCGCATTTATAGATGACTTCTCTAGGAATACAAGGATACATTTCCTCAGGAAGAAATTTAAAAGTTTTGATATGTTTAACGATTTTAAGGCTCTTATGGAAAATCAAACAGAGAAAAGAATTAAGGTGTTGAGGATAGATAATGGTGGAGAGTTCTGTTGAAACGAATTCAAAGAATTATGTAAGAAGTGTGGTATAGTATTGGACAGGAAGTCTTGAAGACAATTTTGTAGTTTTTGATAATTTTTTGAGGAAAAAGCCTAAGTATAGGAAAAGTGTGTGGAAGAAGAAGGAAATCTATAGAGCACACAACTAAGGTGCATCTGAGAGGAAAGTGAACAGAAGGAGGAAAGTACAAAAAAGGAAGACAACGCATAAATAGAAGAATAAAGCATGACAGGAGGATGACAACCCGACATTACAAAATTATAAGAACAACAAAAAAGAAACATGAAGGTTGGAAACAAGAAGAAAGTCATTGATCAACTAATTAACTGAGTTGGCCATGCATTGTAATGGGACATTTTTGGAATCAATAGATTAAGGTTTTAGCCCTAACTTTCTGTATAAATATGTATCATGTTGGGAGATTAGGGGTTCAATTAGGTATTTTTTTTATGAAGTTCAGTTATGATAGTTTGTTATGTTATAGTGTGTTGATTGATACTGAGTTATATATTTCTTGAATGTAGTTGTCAATGGATGAGAACAATGAATGAAGGAATGTTAAAGAGATGTTATGGAATTTTGTGTTGCCTGTTTTCTGTGTTTGATTATAGATACTATTTGCATGCCTTGTAGAATAGATTCAGAGGATAGTTAAGTATGGTGCAATGATTCATGACTGTGATAGTAAAAAATCTATGCAATAATATGGGATATGATAAGTATAGGAATATGAATCATAAGTAAATTAATAAATGAACATAATAGAGTTATGCGCACAACATAATAAGGAAGAATGAAGCAAATGTTTTCCTCTCATTCCCTTACTACTGCAGAAGCCTGGTTCTCGTAGTCCTAATAGATGCCTCGGGTGAGAATTCATCTACGCAAGTAGGTGATGTTGAAGGGGCCGATGTCTGATGGGTTTTGTTGGTTGTAGATAAACCGAACCCTAGGTCTTACAACTCATGAACATAATAGCAACAAAAAATGTTTTTGTTACTAGGATTGAGACTTTGTGATTAAGGGGATCTTTTGGAGGCCAACTAAAAAGGAGATCTCATAATGGTTGGAAAGGAAGGAACATAAATTTTCATGACAAGAGAACAAAAACCCTCGAATGACTAATAGGAAATGGATGAAAAGGTATGTATTCACAGATCTGCATGAAATCTTCTTTGGTGAATTTCCAGTTATTCTATTAGAGTGTCTAGAAAGATCAGTGGAGAAAACTGGAAGGTACAACACCACAACGCAGAGGAATTGGACTCCCAAATTGGTAAGACAGTTGAATTCTTTAAGTAACCCAACTACTCTAGCAGTTGATTTTTGGTTAGACAACATACTAGGTGGTTATGTTACAAAGTTTGTAGTAGATTGTAGTCAATCATATAATGTCACAGAAAGAGATTTTTTCAAAGGTCCCCGTGGGTGGTTCTTAAAATCATTAAGTACATGGATAAATATTCTCTTGTGTGAAAATCATGTGATGATAATGAAATACGACTACTAAGGTGTTCACACACATAGAGGAATCGGGGGATGATAGAAGGATCGTCTAAGAGAAGGAAGGAATAAATGAAAGAGGCAGGGAGGGAATGAAGATGAAAGAAGAGGATATACTAGAGGAAGGATATGAATTTGGAGAGTTACATATAGGGAGGAGGTACAAGAGGAAAACTATTGGGGCTAAGAAAGGATATCTTAGCAGTGATTTAGAGGGGAGAGACCCTTGCGCACTAGTCCAAATTGTGGAGGTATCATACCTAGGAGGAGAAGAAGAGGAGTTCCAGTCCATTCCGATAATAGAAAAACCAATAACTCCTGCTCAAAAAATATTCTCTGTTGAATCCATGACCCCGTGTGCATCACCACAATCATAAATAACGTTTGAATATTTGTTAAAAGGAATTGTAGTTAATCGAGGAGGATCGAGTAGTAGCAGTCAGAGTAGTGGAAGTAGTGCGCAGAGTCATATTTAGAATCAACCAGCATCACCAAGAGGAGGGACTACACCAAAAAACATGGTTGTGGTGGAAAATACTCTTAGGATACCTGATTTCCAAGGAATTGGGTCAGAGGACTCGAAACAACACGTTTTTTTTTTCTGTGAGATGATTTGGGATGCAAAGAATGTACATGATGAAGTTGTGAAGATTGTGCAGTTAGTGACAACATTTAGAGGTTGTGAGATAGTGTGGTATATGAAGTTACAGAGCACCACACCCACAGGATAGGATGAGACTTTGACTGAAATTAAGCAAGCACTACTAAAGGAGTTCAAGAATCCAAGGTGAGAGTCGCACTACATCACAAAACTTAAGGAGATAAAACAAGTACAAACAAAGTCAGTATGGGATTACAACTAGATATTTAAGGATGTGATGGGTAGAGTAAATTTCCAAATACCATATTAACAACACCAAAAATGGTTTATTGCAGGGCTTCTCCCACACATTCACAGGCCATTGATATGGCATAAAGTTGTGTCATAGCCCGAGTCACTAGAGATTGTGATGAAACTAGATTCGAATCCAGTGGAAGATAGTGGATGAATGTCACAAGTTCAAACCCAGTTAGTTGCATTGACAATTCAACTGGAAGAACTGACAAAGGGAAAGGAGAAACATGAGAAAGTATAGTGTACAAAATGTAGGAATAAAGACCACCATCAGTATGAATGCCCAACATTCACGCAGTATTTGGTGATAGGAGCACCAAATCCATTATCGGGAGGAGGATACTGCGAGATATGTAAGAAATGGGGCCATCACCAAATAGAGTGTTCACTACTACAAAAGTATCAGAGTACGCCAAAGAACTTGTTTTGCAATTTTTGAAAATTTGTAGGACACGAGGAGAAGGATTACCACGTGTTTGAATTAATGAGACAGAACACTTCATATATGTACATGATCTAGGAAGAAAATGATGCAGAAGAAGCAAGGGGTTTTCAATACAACAATCAAAGAGGTTTCAATCAAGGGAACAAAGGAAACTTTGGCATAGGCTGAGGTAGAGGGAATTTCAGTAGAGGAGGAAGAGGATAGATTATATGTTATAATTGTAATCAACCTGGACACTTGGCCCATGATTGCCAGAATCCATGTATGAACTGCACATATTGTAGATCACTGGATCATTTGACATAAGACTTTCTCCAACTAGTTGCGAAGTGGTAGGACAGAGGAAACTATAACTGGAATTTGGATAAGAATGTGTAGATGATATATGCTGAAATACGTAATAAAGGACCCAGAGTAGCAGTTGTTACTCACAAAGGAGATAGAATAGGGACTGATAGGAAAGATGGAGGAAATCATAATGAACAGTGGGTAAGAAAGTCAGCAGGGCCTATGCTAGACTTTGATCCTCAACAAGAAAAGGAGACATCATAGTGGATTGGGGAGCATCAACATTAGTTGTGCCTCGTATAGAAGATCGCATTATGCCAGAGAAGTCAACGGGGAAGGTAAGAACGCTAACATAATTCCTGATAAGTTGTGTAGAGTTAATAAAAGATGAGGTTTCTCTAAGTACATTATACAACATGATTGATCATTGTACAAGAGGAAGGGAAACTCCTGTCATGGAAAGGATGGTAAATCAGGTACTGAGCATGAAGAAAACCAATGAAGAATTCATATTCAGTGTAGATATTGGAGAGTATGATGTGGATAATATTATATTGGACTTAGGCTCTAACATGAATGTGTTACTGTTGAATTCCTATTGTGATTCCCCTATATTTATATTTTCCCATTTTGTTTTCTTACCTCTTCTCTTCCCCTTCTATAATTTCCCTTCCTAAATCTCTAGTATCCCCCTCTTTTTCCCTTTTATTTATTGTGTCAATATTACCACACTTATTCATTTTCACTATGTTTGTAGACTTTCAAACATGTGGACTTTAAGACTTGTATTATTCTCTCTTTACCCATATATCAATCCACCCAACACTTAGTTTCTTTTTGCATCATGTATTTTTAGACTTTCGGACTTGCCTTTCCATTCTAATCATTCACTCAAACTCTCTTCCTTCACCTGTCCCTTCTTTCACACTTCTCGAGTCATATTTAATGTTATCTTTATGGAATTAACTATTAAATTCATTCATGAAATGGGCGTTAATTAATGGGGTTTATATCGAGGCTAGTCTCATTTATTTTGAGTTAATGCTTCCATCAAAAGAAAATCTAACCTAAAATCATTTTACTATGAAAAGTAATATTACAAGAAAAGTTGGCTAGCTCTACAAAATTAGTCATGATAAAACAATAGTTCCATGGAGATACCTTGAACCTCTTCACCAAAGAATACCAAAACTATCATTGGTCTCGATTATACTAGTATTATTCAAGTCTGTTTGGTAAATAAAGCAACGAGCTGTGGGCTTCAAGGATAGTTCTCGCATGTTGCATTCCAGGAGTCTTTGAATGCAAGGATATTCTCGCCTGATGCATCGACAAGTTTATCCATAACATAAGGGTCATCGCATTTCAAAACAATTCTCCTATTTCCTTGGTGCCTTCAATATTTAGGGAGATGTTGAAATTGTCGGAGCTAAACCTGGTTTACAAAGGGGAGGAAGCTAGAAATTTTCTAAAAAGAAAAAATAATGGAATAAAACTTCTTCAATAGTATTTACACAACATTGCATCAATGACAGAAGATATACCTAGAATTCAAGTAAGTTCTTTGAAAAAACCTTATAAATAAATTGCCCGGTTATTTACTTGTATTGTTGCCCAAGATTCTACAGAAACCATTCCTCTATTGGAATTATATATACTGCATTTCATAGTTCAAGAAAAATTCAATCTTCGACTGGGTGAAGATTATTTCAAATGAGATTATTGCACACTTGACAAATTTCAAAAATGAGAAGAAGCTTTATATGTCATCTTATTTGTTACTTGCTATAGCATATTTCCATAATTTTGAGGTTTTAAATATTCCTAGAAGGGTTAAAGTAAAGGTGAACCTCATGACCATGTGGTATCAAGATTTATGAAGATAGAGGGTCAACCATAATTTCTATGAAGTATACAATGATTTTATGTCTACATTCAAAAAGTTATTATTTGGTGAAGACACTTCCCGACTCTCATTCGAAGCATCAACGTTTCTAAAAGGGAAAGGAATTCTGGAAAAAATGGAGGATTACAATATCATTAGTGTTTTTTGTTCTAACGAAAAACCCATATTTACTCCATATTATATATCTGATAAGTTGTTAATTATTGAAATAGGTAGACAATATAAATTATGGTTTCACACATTTTCTAAGATAATTCTGAGAAAAGGAGAAATCAATTCATAACTCTTCCATGAAAAGTCAGTGAAATTATTCTCAGTGGAATTTCCAAGATTGACGGGTATGCAACCTATTTCAACCATTCCAACTTGAGATATGTAGAGGAAATCAATGGTTTTGACCTGTTGACGGGCGAAATTGACCGTCTGTCAACTGGAAGAGCGAGTCGGGTCCGGGGTTGTCTAAATAACCCAAGTCATTTGGTGTAACTCGTTCTGACGGGTTTAATGGCTCCGTTAGCCAATCTAAGAATCCTAAAAGAAACGAATAAAAGAGAGAAATAACTAACTAATTACTAAACACTATATATATGTGTGTGTGTGTGTGTGTGTGTGTGTGTGTGTGTGTTCTAATATAACTGTAGTAGTTGTATTTAAGAAGAAGGTATACAAGTCTCGTTATTTACATGATTTACAAGATGCAAGTTTTAATCGAAACTTACGAAAATCGATGTGAAAAATGATTGCTTCTAGGAAGCAGATAAAGAAAGCACACAAAAATATTTATTGTTTTTCTTTTACAAATTTAAAGAATCTTGCAAAAAAAGTTAATGCAACATAAACATGTGGATAGTCAAAGCTGAACCATACATTCTAGTTTCAATGATATGTAAATGACAGAAAAATACAAAGAAGTTATCCTATCAGTGAATTAGTGAGGTGTATCCAATCATCTGCATGAGTGGTGAACATCCAACTGCCATGTCCAAGAGAGAAATCTGCAATGAACCTTATGACTGTTCTAAATAAATTCAGAACATGTATTGGCAGCTTAGGTTTTAATGACAGAAAAGGAAACAAAAACATAAACATGTGATCTCATATTTATACATGATTATAGCAAGATAAATCTGGAAGCAATCTATTTATTTTATCATTCAATTTAAAACTCAAAGATAAATCCCATTATTTAAATCGAACATATAATCACATCATTTGTATTTTGATGAAGCAAATGATCGATGGTATTTATAAACAAAACCTCCTACACATCACAGATCATTTAATCTAAAGATATCAGACCTGCACATGTAACAGGATTAAAAAACATAAATAACAACATTATAAATGAAAGGCTAAAGCCAAAATGCATATATGTCGTTCTATTAAGTTTTTGGAATCACTTGTCCATTCTGTAGTCCTAGAAGATTTTTTTTTGATAATAGACTTTAAAGATTGGAAAAATTAATGCATAAATGATAATAATTAACCATGTATTGATAAAAAAGACTAAAGCTATTTAAATCAATGCATAATCAATTATTCAAAGAATATGAAGATATTATAATGAAAATAAAACTATTTTACTCACAGGACAAAAGCCAATAAGAAACCTGGAATTCCATATTCTTCTTTGAAAATACTCGTCCATTCTCCCAAAGATTCCAGCCATCCATTACTCCATTTGAAAAGAAATAATTAGTTTACAAAAGCAATAATATACAAAAGAGAAATGACTCCTCTCCAATTCTTGGATCTCTTTTGGCTATGAACTTTCTCATATATTTATACAATGAATGAACAGTATGGGCGTCACTATTAATTTTCGCCACCTAAAATTTGTCTCGTAAACAGACATCAATATCTCTCAAATCGTGTATTTTTTTGGGAAAATCTCTACGAAGAAGGTAAATGGGTCCATTTGGGTTCTAGGTTTTCAACCATTTCTTCAAATTCCTCGCGGTTTGGCTACAATCAGTTCTTCCAAATCGCATGTTTGATCTTGACACCTTTCCAAATTTTATCTGTTGTTGCTCATAAAATTATTTGTAGCAATCCAAAATTGTTTTTGGATCAATCATATTGAACGTATTTGGATAATAAAATCAAGCCATGATCAGATCCATATCAAATATTTGATAATAGAAACCTAAATTAATAACCTAAAAATTGAGAATAAAACAAAATCTAGAACAATAAAATAAAAAATGAATTTAAACCGACTATAAGTTCTAAACAAACATTGTTTATAATGATCCTAAAACTCTAGAAGCTTCAAGTTAACAGATAAGAGAAAAATATTGATTTTGGGTTTTTTACAAAATCAAACAAATGATAGATAATTCTTTTTTATTTTTTATTATTATGAGATGCAAAATGAAAAAATAATTTAATTAATTAATATCACCAAATGATTTTATGAAAATGAGAAACACAACCAAGATATTATTTGATGAAGTATTGAACCCATTATTCAAAATAGTCAAACTTGCTAATGAGCAAAAGAAAGAACAAATAATCATAATTTAAACGAAAGTAAACATTTGATAAAAATTAACGTTTTTGTTTAAATTGAGATTTTTATGCTCGTTTCTAACTTTTGACATATACTCTTGTAATGAAAATATCATACTATAGTGAATGTCTTAAGTTTGTCTTGAAGCAAGGCAAGGTATGGAACTATTTGAAAAGTTTGATTCTGTAGCTCATTATAATTATCAAGATTCTAACGGGGGGCCCTTTAAATTTTGTAAAAAAAAATTAGGGGGAGTTGTTGGGGCCCAACAAATGGCCACTTACTGGGTGAAGCAGTTATCTCTGATCTGGTAATATTTCATCTTAGGAAGAAAATAATAAGACTTGAAAAAGGATTTAAGCTCCCTGAAATAAACTCACTCTGAGACCATATAGTATTAGGATAAGCTCAATGCTATAACCAGAAAATAGAAATTTCTTTGCAGAGGATTATAACCTGAAATAATGTTTTAATCAAGGAGTCACGATGTTTATAAAAGAACTTCAATACCATTGACAGAGCCACTATTGTCAGCAGGCATCCATAGCCTCGACAGGGATGTCATTTAACTCACTCAAATGCTTTAATCCCATCCAATAGTTGTATCCACATGATGTATACTTCCATAAAAGTTAATTTAAAAACATATACCTGCTACCTCTCGACGTGACATTGCTTCATTACCAGCATGCCTGTTTAGTACACCGATGAAGTTGTCTTGGTATCATGTGTGCATTTACCCGCTGCCAGCGAGCCTGTTTAGTACCCCGATGGGTTTACACACACTTCCCACACTTAAGTTCTTCCAACCCTATTATGCCACTTTTAAATAATAATACAATTATAGATTTATTGATGACAAAGAGAGTGGGGTGACACTGAAGGTTAATTGCAATACAGGTAAATAGTTGACTATGTTATTTATTTTCTTTCAAAACTGGAAGTTTTATCATGGTTTAGAGATTTTAGATTTCCTTTAAGAAATCATCTAGAGAATGTGGAAGCACTTAAAAATGATTCCTTAAGAATA
The DNA here is from genome assembly GCA_032191745.1 of Picea mariana. Classification (NCBI taxonomy): domain Eukaryota; kingdom Viridiplantae; phylum Streptophyta; class Pinopsida; order Pinales; family Pinaceae; genus Picea; species Picea mariana. The sequence goes on from JASDQU011309932.1 coordinate 23,783, forward strand.
TGGATGGTGTAAAAAGTTTAAAGATCATCGTAATTCTCAAAGATTTAAACCATATCTCTAGTGTAATACTCTAGCAAAGATAATTTGAGGACAAAATGAAAGTGACAATTGACTTAAAAATCAATTGTTTGAGCTAAATCTTAATATCAGGACCTCTTTGAACTATTTCAAATTGCTTGAAAAACACAAGTCTTAAAATAAATGCTTCCTTCAACAATATCTCTTTGATCAGAAATATGTTGATTCAAAAAGAAAGATAAGAAGAAAAATCATTTAAAATAATCAAATCAAAACAAAAACACACAACAAACCAAATCAAATTTTATTAATGGGATTAGAAAATCAGAAGTACACAAAATCAAAGCAACAAAAGAAAATTTTTGAAGAAATGATTTTGGCCAAAGATAAACTTGAGTTTTTGTATCCAATATCATCTCACTATAAAATAAAGGAAGAACTGAACCATATAAAATATCATGTGTGAGAAAGTTATTTTCTTAAGATAGTGATGTATAAGGTATTACTTTGACCAAGCATTATTATTAAAAATAAAAGAGACTAAAAATAGAAAAAATCTTATTAAGATGAGTGGAGTCCTACTCATGGCACCTTGGGTCAGGGTTGAATTGATAGTTCAAATTTACTTATCTCTTTACTTTCCATTTAAAATTTTCATGATGATACTACATTTTCGAAAAGAAATATTCAATGAAAAGCAGAGAAAAAAAGATTTAAAGTGGACTTCCCTGACAACATACATATTATGATTCTCTTGGTGTGCCCACTTGTGTTCATAAATGCATTATTATACAAAGAAATATTGATAAATAAAACTAAAGGAAAACCTACTCCTAAACCTACTCTAACTACTAAATAGATCAAAACGCTAAGTAAAATTGTATTTCCAATGCAACCACAAGAGCATCTTCAATCCTGCACGGCATAGAAAATTGAAAATCAGAATAAAAGAATGTGGTATATGTAGATGAAAAAGAAATATGTCATGCTTACCTCCTATATATTCTTTTAAAAACAAAATAAGCACGACCTTGCCATTCTTTTGAAACTTCTTGATGTATGAATCCTCCAACCATTCTGCAATCTAGTCGTGATATGGGTCATAATGGCATGGAAGAACACAAGTAAGTTTGAAAAACTTGTCAATATTATGGAGACCTGACATAACCATCTGCCAAAGCTGAAATGCCCCATCCTCATGACAATTCCCCAAGTGTTCATCAATTCTTCACATGGAGGATCTAAAAAAATCATGTGATGCTTACTTCCTAGATATTTAGGTAGAAACAAAGCAAGCACAACTTTATTTTTATTATGAAGATTTTTTAGATACGAATCTTCAATCCATTCTAAGATCATGTCATAAAAATTAGGATGCAAACTATGACTTTGATGAAATGGATATATCAATGGGGAACACATCATAAGAGGATTCATGACATCAGTTAGATTATTGGTTTGAATGCTTCCTTTGATGAGATTG
>JASDQU011309935.1:6411-25282 GCA_032191745.1 Picea mariana
AATTGAAAGAGAATATTCTCCAGGTGGAATATTCTCCCCTAAAATATAGGAGACTGGATAATGACTAATTATGACTAATAAATAAGGAAAAACCTTAGGAAAAAGAAATCCTAGGTGTGTGTGAAGTAACTCCAACACCCCCCCTGAACATCACTATGGTGAAAATAAAGAATGCGTCTCGACAACGAGGCCATGTTAGGTACCCAAATACAAAATATACACTGAAATAAAGTGAGGAAAGAGGAAAAACCTCATGGGAAAACCCCCCCTCAAGGTATAATGTATGTAAAAAGAAGAACTACAATTGCTAGGCAACTGTGTCCTTCACTCCAAGACGACTTCACAGAGAATGGAACTTCTACTCAGTGAAGGTTTTGGTGAAGATGTTTGTCGTTTGTTCTGCTGAAGGACATAACTATAAGTCGATGATCCCTCATGTACTAATTCACAGATGTAGTGCATGTGGATCTCGATGTGCTTCGTCCCCTGCCTCTGAACTAGATCTCTGCAGAACTTCAAAGTGCTCTGGTTGTCACAACAGATGACGATCGACTGATGAAACTAAATGCCCAACTTAGTGAGAAACTGTTGTAGCCACATAGCCTGAATGGTTATGTTAACTACCCCTTTGTACTCTGCCTCAACTGAATATAGAGCAATGGCAGCTTGCTTCTTTCTCGACCAACAGATAGGCCCAGAAACAAGACTGAGCGAGTAACCAGATGTGGACTTGAGATCATTGCTATCACCAGCCCGGTCAGAATCAATAAGCTAGATGAGATCTAATGTATATTATGATGCATAATGAATCCCAAAGGTGATGGTTCCCTCAACGTATCAAAGGATACACTTTGTAGCTTTTCAATGTAGCTCATGCGACTCCTGCATGAACTTGGAAATTGCGTCAACTGCATAGGAGAGGTCTGGTCTGGAGTGTGTGAGATACAACAAGCTCCCCACTAGCTATATGTACAGTGTGTTTTCAACCAATGGAGTCTCCCAACCATCCTAGAGTTTGACTCTTGATAGGAAAGGAGTCGGAGTAGACTTGCAGTCTATCATGTGAAATCTCTCAAGGAGATCTCGTGCATACTTGGCCTGAGACAGCTTGATGCCTGATGCATCCTGGCTGATCTTGAGTCTAAGGAAGAAGTGTAGTGGACCCATGTCCATCATAAAAATCCTGTCATGTAGAATCCTCTTGACTGCAACAATCATTGAAGTCAAGCAATTAGTGATCAACAAATCATCAACATACATAAATAAAAGTAGAAGTGAATCAGTCGTCTTGAGAATGTAGACATTCGGGTCTGATTTACAATGTACAAAGTTTTCTGACAATAGGTAGGAGTCCATCATGGCATACCATGCCCCCAGAGTCTGCTTGAGGCTATAAAGGGACTTCTTTAGTCGACAGACCAAAGATGAGTCCTGGATAAATCCCTGGGGCTGCTCCATGTAGATCTCCTCAGAGAGATCACCGTGAAGAAATGCATTCTTCACATCCATCTGATGGACTTCCCATCCCTTGGCTACCACTATGGAAAGTGCCAATCATATGGAATCCATATTCACTACTGGAGTGAAGGTCTCATCATAGTCAATACCATGAACTTGCTGAAAGCCTTTGGCGACAAGCCTAGATTTGTATCTGCTAATCTGTCCATCCTCTGCTCTCTTGGTCCTATAGACCCATCTGCATCTAACAAGTTTCCTCCCAGAAGGAAGGGGAACCAGATCCCAAGTCTGGTTCTCGAGGAGGGAGTTGTATTCCTCCTGCATGGCGGATTCCCAAAAGGGATTTCCAACAACCTCGCCATAAGACTGTGGATTTGAAGACTGAACCAAGAAAATATGCCTAGAGGGAAATGTTTCAGTGGAAGTGAGTGCAACGGAAGGCTCCTCGAAATCAGATCGATTCATCTTAGTATCGGTTGGATCACCAACGAGATCCCCTACATCCTGAAGAGTAGTTTGTGCCCACTTGGGCCTCTTCTTTGGCTCTACAACTACATCTGGATGCCCTGACTCTGCATATAACTATACTAACTTTGAATTTGGATCATCTAATTCCTCTAAATCATAAATCTCATCTGAAGAAGTTTCTTCATGTGCATGCTCATCATCTCGAAAAGGTGGAATAATGAAGGTGTCTGCATGCAGCTCATGAAGTGCATGCGATACACTTTCCTCGAATTGGAAACTTCGCTCAATGATGAGCTGGTCCGAGGAAAGATAAATAAGCCTATATCCCTTCAAACCATCGAGGTATCCAACAAAAATGCACTTAGTGCTTTGTGGATCAAGTGCCTTCCTCTTTTCAGAGGGAATGCAAGCCCATGCACACAAACCAAAAATGCGAAGGTGGGTCACTTCCAGTTCGAGGCCACTCCAAGCCTCATAGGGGGTCTTATCATTGACAGATCTATGGGGAGATCTATTCTGGATGTATGTTGCAAAATTAAGTGCTTCAGCCCATAGTGTCTGTGGTAGTGACTTTGCATGCATCATGCAAGATGCCATCTCCTTTAGAGATTTATTTTTCCGCTCAACAACTCCGTTTTGCTGTGGAGTATAGGGAACTATGTGTTGCAATTGAATCCTTGCCTAATGGAAAAGATTATGAATCTCATGATTTACATACTCTCCCCCATTATCATTTTGGAGGACTTTGATATTCTTTCCGGACTGTGTCTCAACTAGGGCTTTGAAATCTTTGAGGTGTTGAAAGACCTCATATTTTTTCCTGAGAAAGTAGATGCAAGTAAAACATGAGAAATCATCAACAAAAATGAGAACAAACCTCACTTTGTTGATAGATGGATGTGGAAAAGAACCCATAAGGTCATTGTGGATCATATCTAAAGGTGCGGAAGCTCGCTGAGACTTTCCTTTGTCGAATTTCTCTTGAGGGTGTTTTCTGAGAACACATCCCTCACACACTCCCTTGAAGAAATGGATGTCCGAAAAACCATCAACCAATATTTTATTGCTAATATGTTGCATGTATATGAAATTCAAATGTCCAAACCTTTCGTTCCATATCCTACTACTTTCATCAGCATGAGTAAGTATTAAAGTAGAATCGGGTTCAATGAATTTAGAAAATGTATACAATCTAGACAGATGATTTACCTCACTGGTAGCAACCCTGAAGTTGGTTTTCATGTCGTAGATGCCCATGGAATTTGGCATGAACATGAATTTCTTTCTGGTGTCAGAATTCTTCATCCGATACACAGAGAGAAGGTTGATAGAAATCTTGGGAACATGCAACACATTCTTGAAGCTTTCGTTGGTGAGTTCAATCCTTCCTTTGCCGGTGACTTCGAAGGAAGAGTTGTACCCCATCAGAATAGGAGGACCTTTGATTCAGCCATATGATGTGATTCTCCTGAATCAACGATCCAAGCATCAGGAGAGGAGTTGATGGCAATCAAGGCATGGATAGAATTGTCTTTCTTGGAATTCAGATCTTCTGGCTTCTTCTCCTTGGCACCCTCGGGGATGCGATATCCAAGGTTGTTTTGCTGAAATATTTGAGACATAAGATCTATTTTTTTTTGCATGCATGCAGATTCTGAATGGAATCCTTTGTTACAGTACGTGCATTTCTCCCCTTTTCTTCTCTTTTCCCCTTTGGATCTGGAGGCATCAGTGAAGGGTTTTGTGTACCCTTTCTTCTTCAGATGTGCATGCGCTTTATTTTTATCTTTATCTTTATGTTTCTGATATTTATGGCTGCCATCATGAACAGTGAGTGCATGCACCATTGGGCCTTTAATTGTGACCATGTTGATGAGATTGGTTTGCTCTTGTGTCAGGGATTCGATAAAGTCCTCAAGAAAAGGCATCTTCCAAGTGGCTCCATAGGAGAATATGGCAGTGTGGAATGTGAATACAAATACAGATAATTCCGGACCAATATTGGAGATAATGGTGAGAACCATTTGTTTCTCCTCCGTCGATTTATCAACCCCACAAGCTTTGAGTTGCGACAATAAATCCTTGAATTTTGTAAAGAAATATTGGATATTGTCGAAGATTTTTGGATCCAATGTGAGCAGCTCCACCTCCACCATGTGTCCCCTCATATCATCCTATTTTCCAAAGATCCCTTCCAAGGTTTTCCAGGCTTCATTGTGAGTCTTACAATAAGATATGTGAAAAAGGATATCGGGAGAAATAAGACTGCAAATTGTTCCGAGTGCCTTATCCATGCGATTTAAGTACTTGGATTTTTCTATGGATTATGTTGGTTCTGTATCTATATTCAAGGTTAACCTATACAAACTTCTAGTTTGGAGACGTATGGCTATTTTCTCCTTCCATGCAAAATAGTTGTAAGGTGTAAGAATGAATTCTTTTTGGAAATCCATCTTTCTGTTGTCTTCAATCTTTTGTACCTGCAAAAAGTTTTGGTGTAGCTTTTGCTTAGCAGTCCTTCGAATTTGATACCATGTAAATGTTTTGAACCTAAACATAATATATCTAGCTAAACAATAACACACACAATTTTAGAGAGAATTGGAGAAAGAAGAAGAAGAAGGAGAGAAAGAATGAAATAATTCTCATTAACCGTTGTGAATAATGAATAATTTACACATGGTATACTTTGTATAACTCAATGAGTGTGCAATGGAGGAGAAAAAATGCACCATATTGGTGGTATAGAGTGATATGAACACACACCAGTAGTTATGGGAGTGAACTGCCACCTAGTCTAGTCTCACAGGCAGTTACAGGAGTGAACTGCCACCTAGTTCAGTTAACTAGTCAACTAGTCTTCAGTTAACTAACTGAACAGAGAGTAGTGAGGATTTAACTCAGGGAATCAAGGCTAATGCACCCATATGGTGATGATACCAAGTAAATTTCAAATTAGAATGGTGATGATCCCAATGTTGCATGGTGACAAAACCAATGCAACATCTAAACTCAACTCAACTAGTCAAACTGAAGTGTCAACTGAAAGAGAATATTCTCCAGGTGCAATATTTTCCCCTAAAATATAGGAGACTAGATAATTACTAATTATGAATAATAAACAAGGAAAAACCTTAGGAAAAATAAATCCTAGGTGTGTGTGAAGTAACTCAAACAACTGAAACTCAGCTTGCTTGTTGTCCAGGGCTGCATAGATGCTAGGTACACTTTTGCCCATGTCCTCCACTATTTCATCTTGTTGTACACTATGAAAAATCCTCACTTTTTCACCCCTATGAAGACAATATCCAAACATATGATCTCCCCCACAAAACCAACATTTAATAGGTGGATGTCTTGGTCTTTGCTCCCTTGTCTCAATCATTCTGGGTTCCATAACGCATCCGAATTATTTCTTTTGATTTTCCTGAAAATTTCCTGCCGATGTCAATTTTTTGAGTGAGTATTTATATTCTACTATTCAATATCTTTCCAACTCATGCTTCCATGCTCAATTCTGAGTTTTGAGAAAAAAGTTATGGATATTTGAAAATTGTCCTTCCTGGGAGGTAATGCCTGTACAATTGTTCTTCTTCTTCAGAGCCAAATTAGATCTTGGACCTATGTTGGATCCTCTCTTTCGGTGCACAAGCCATCTTTACTTCTTTAGGTGCAGGTCCATACAAATAGAAACCCTACAGACTCCTTCTTTCATTCCCTTCCTGTCTTTAAAATAAAAAGTGTGGGCACTAGCCCCTTTTATTTCAGCCAAAATATCATATGACCATAGGATATGACCCAACAATTAGCTGAAATGAGATTATCTAGAGCTTCGGGAATTCGGGGATTCAAAACTTTGGGCTTCAAAGGTTTCTCCTTTAACACACTTCATTTTCCTCAAATTTTGAATTTGCGATCTTCTTAACATGCGCTTCTTTTGAGCTTCAGAGGGTTTGCTAACATTACACATCATTTTCCTGGAACGTCGAACTGGAGAACTCCCAGAGAGGCTCTCCGAAGATTTGCACTATGGAGGTTCTTGCAACCACATAATCTAATTTCCATGAATTCCATATTTCCGAACTTGTGGAGTCTCCTTAGCAACTACGCACTAGGGGTCCTACGTGTCAAAAGTATGGAGATAACACGTGGCCCAATTGACGGGTGACACATGTCAAGTTCCAATTGGCACAAAAAGTATGTAAAAAGCATAAAACATGATTAAACGTGGCTCGCATAAAGTGGGTCCATGTCACCCTAGGTGACATCGGCATGCCACATCACTCCGATGCTCTGGAACTTCATAACTCCAGGATTCGAAGGATTTCACACCAACAGATTTCAAAACACCCAAATGTCGAACTAGCGAACTCCCGAACCATCTCTCTCTGAAGTTTCGTTACTTCGGTGCTTCAGAGCTTTGGGATTCAGAAGATTCCACACCAACATACTTTAAAACACCTGAACGCCGCACTGGCAAACTATCGAACTATCGCTCTCCGGAGCTTCACTACTTCGGTGCTCTGGAGCTTCAAGATTTGGAAGTTTATTCCTCTACAAACTACAAAACTCACAAACACCGAATTTCCAAACATACACTATCTAGATCTTCGGGCTTCGGAGCTTCAAAGGTTTCTTCTACAACACACTTCAAAAATACTGAACGTCGAGTTTCTAAACTCCCGAACAAGTGCTCCCCAGAGCTTCAAGACTTCGACGCTCCAGGACTTCGGAACTCTGGGCTTTGGAGAACTTCCAAAGATAACATTATAAAACTTTTGAACACTGAAATTCCAAATAATTTCTATTCTTTGGACACATCTCCCCAAACATGAACGGTCCATATTTACTTCGGAGTTTAAGACTTTGAGAGATTTCCTTCCTGGTAGCATAAGGACTTGATTCTACTAGAGTGTCGAACCTCCAATTTTCCATGAGATCTACGGCTCACTCTCACTCACACATAGATCTGAGGAATGGGATATGATCTTCTCCATAATGCTTCACCTCCTAGTTTGTGCTTGATTCAATGACCCAGATCTTTCCTTGGCCAAAACCAACGGCTAACACTTCTCCCCATGATCTACGACGTAGATTCACTACGGGCCTTTGAAGCTTCAGGTATTTTTCCTCTTTCACGACAAAAATCCTTAAAAAAACCTAAGTGGTGAAGTCCAAGGGACTTTGATTCTTAATGACCACACACCTTCTCCAGATCCGATGAATATGAGGGATCTATCCTCTCCCAAACAGATCCAATGACCCAAAGAAAATCTTGTGGCCCAAAACAACAATTGTTGTTGTTTCTTTCCTCCTCTGGATTTCTCTAACCACTACACCTCTTGAGCTTCAAAACATAGTCAAGGTGTGCTCTCAATGCCCTCTTAACACCATGTAACTTAAATTCTCTGTGAAATTTCTCTACAATTTCCACTTACATGGCCCATCCAGGCTCAGTGTTAAAAACTGGAGCTATGATACCATATTGTAACATCCCCAACCACCCAGGCTGGGTCATGACACTTAAAAATTCCAAGATCTGATACAATGCTACTCTGAACGTACTCAACCACCCACAAGCTGGGCACGCTACTACGAAAACTTACCTCTTAATTGATACCATACTGTAACACCACCACCCGACCACCCAAGTCGAGTCACATATCTGATACTTCTCTTTCCATCAGCTCTGAGGCCATAGTGTAGCATTCCCAACCACCTGTTGGGCTATGCCACACAAAAACTCTTGTGGAACTGTATACCAAAATAAACCATACAAATATTCTACAAATACACAAAGTCATGTAGAATATACAATATAAATATACATGCAACATACATAGGCTAAACCCATAAACATAAACATATGTATAAATACACATCATGTAAATTAAAACACAATTGATACTTACGTTTGATAGAATACCACCAACTACGTGCACACCTTCCATGATCCTCATAGCCTTAGATCACGCTGCTAACTCTCAACAGTGGGTCACCCCCAAGTTGGGACTAAACTCCACCCGGGTAAAGGGATTCCTAGCTAGGCTGATATGTCTCAGACATCGGGATCAACTCTGTCATGTGCCAACTCAAACTAACAACCTACAATATATCATTCCCCACATGCCTGTCCCACCCCAGGAAGTGTTCCCCTTCTCTGGTCAATAGTCCTTTGGCTGCCCCACTCCCCCCAGGAAGTGTGTTCCTTCTCTACTCAACAGTCCTTTGACTTCTCCACTTCCCTTCGAGGGCTTCAGGAACAACCCGAACAAGAAGTCTCAGAGAACTATAGTTGTAGTTGGACTCCCTCAGGAAATAAATTCCCAACAATTATCTCACCTGGAGAGAGTTTCTCATAGNCCCCAGGAAGTGTGCTCCTTCTCTGCTCAACAGTCCTTTGACTTTCCCACTTCCCTTCGAGGGCTTTAGGAATAGGTCGGACAAGAAGTCTCAGAGCACTATAGTTGTAGTTGGACTCCCTCAGGAAATAAATTCCCAACAATTATCTCACCTAGAGAGAGTTTCTCACAGGCCTGGCAACTTTCCTCTTCAATCCACAGGCATGAAAACCTACCTCTTCAATCCCACGGGCCTGACAACCCACTTATTCAGTCCAATGCTTAATTTAAATAGGTACAGGTGAAGGAAACAACAACTTTCAAGGTAAATTCTAGGTGAAGGCATCAATGACTCTCAAGTAAGGAACATGTGATGGCAACAACATCCTTCGGGTAAGACACATGCATTTCCAGTGACAGGAAGGTACATGTGCGCTGCCCTTTCCAGGAAGGACATGGTTTACTGTTGATCATAGGAAATACAAGGTATGGCTGAAGGTGTGCGTGATGCATGGAGAGGTTCGATTGATGGAGTGGATGGAGTGACTCGTTAATGGGAAGACTAGGAAAATGGACTAATTTCCCCCATATATATCTACATGCACCCTAATTGACACATGGCCCTCAAGGAATTCATTTCTCTCCACTTGTAATTCATTCCTTTCCCAAAGGAACTTAGGATATCATGATTTATATCCAAAACTTAGTCTTTTAGGAATAATATTATAATATTCCCTTGGAGATAAGGCCTCTAGCTTAGCCCATTTTCTAGGCTCTTATCCCCCCCTTTCCCTTCCTAGTGGATTTTAGTCCCCCATACTCTTTTATCATGGTTGGTATACACACAACGATGTATTATATTAATGATATGAGTGTTTACATATATAAAAATAGGCTCACTTGCCTTTAACATCTACGTACTCCAGCCTAATAATCACATAAGCTTTCTGGCCTATAACAACATGGCTCACCAGCCTATAAAACATATTTACATTTACATTTACAACTGGGGCTCGATCTTGGGGTGTTATGGTTACTTATAATACATATAAACTTAGCTAAAGGTAATAATTTCATGTTTTGGGTTGTTACACTTTTGGATATATAGCCTATGGAAGATATGGTTTTTGAGTCATCTTGAATTCAATTTTAAACAAGTCTTGTTCGGATTTTCGCCATAATTTTATTTTTTGCGGGGTTTCAGAGAGTGAAATTTTGTGGAGAAATCATAAATATCCTAGTATAGGTGGTCCAAATGTAATATTATGGTTCACTATACTTTCAGATATATATTCCATGTAAGACAAGGCTTGTGACTAATCCTAAAATTAGTTTTAAAAGAGTCATCTTGGCATTTTCGTTGTAACTGTTTTTGGTGAAATTTACGACTTTGAAATTTTTCAGAATCCTAAGGAGACATTATAGCACAAAGCAAACCATCAAAACATGATTTACATGGTTCACCCCAGTGGGGGGATACGTCCACCAACGACTTCTTCTTCTTTATAAGTCTTCAATCTCTTACATTCATCTACTCTGGTGCACTAAGCCACAGAGCCAAGCTTTGCACTGGACAAGTGATCTACACACTAAGCACCAGATCCACTCTCCCAAAATCAGATCAAGGCACAGAGACAACTTGCACAGAGAATTACATACACAATATATTTCATGAAGCAATTTAATACCACTTGCACTTAGCTACATACACATTACTTGTCTCTTGCACTTATCCCATCACTACGTTTCTTGAACTAAGCACACTTTTCTTCCTCTATATTACATTCCTTCCTATATATACTTTTACATCCCTTACAAAAAGGCCTAATCATGGGTAAACCCATGGGCCAACATCCCAAAACCCTAATAAAAAACCCTAATGAACCCCTTGTTGTGTCCAAAAAATAAGTGAGATCCCACGACTCAGCTCTGCCTGGGCACTCCATATTCGACCAGCCTGTCGAAGTCCAAAAGTGGTCAAACCCAACCAATGTTTCCTCAAAACTTGGTCGAGGGCCAACATGCCTCCAACACTCACCTGTGACTCATCCCAATTCACTCAGATCTTGGCAACATTGCTTCGAAGGCCTCGAGCTACCTCGACTTGCTGCTTCACCTAAGCCTCCTTCTCAACGAGCTCCTGGAGTAATTTATCTGTAACAGGCTCTTCCAGGCACTGTTCCACTGTCACAACCACTTGGTCTAGCTGCGAGCCTTGTCCTTCAATATCTTCAAACAATGTGAAGGCTTCATCCTACACCAGTTGTAGCCTCTATGTGACCTCCATGACTCTACCCTGGATGGTAGTAATCTGTTGTTGGACTGTGCATTGTTCTTGTGATCTCTTCGTTCTCTTGACTACTGTGAGTGACTTCATCTGTGCTTGAACTGTCAGTCCATGTTGCTACACCTCCTATAGTTGCGCTTCCAACTTCCCAAGATCTATATCTTCTGTGAGGCATTTGTAATTCTGTGCACTTTTGTTTCTTAACTGCTTGCATTCTGAGGCGAGGGCCATGATCCTTCATACTGCGCTCTTAGTGGCTTCCTCCCTCTGGTCGCACACTTCTTGTAGAGTGCTTGGTATTGTTTGGATTTAAAACTTTGTTACCCTTGCTTGAAGCTGTTAAATGGCCTCAGCAAGCTTCATCACTTGAAAATTGACTAGCTCATGTTCCTCATGTGTCAAGCATGGCACAGAGCGAAGTGCTTTACTCACCACTTCTTTGACTGCAGTCTGTTTTGTGAGAAACTAGTCCTTTTCCCTCTGTATCTTCACCTTTTCTTCCTCGAGCATTGCTCAGAACTCATCTTTTTTATTTTCATAAGAGGTCACACAGTACCGCGCAACTCGTATTTGTTCCAAGATCTCTTCCTTTTCTTTCTTCAGGGCTTCTGTAGCCTGTTCCTTTTCTTCTTGAACTTTCTGGAGCCGAGCCTCTGTTGCATCTGCCAGTCTTTGAAGTTAGGATGGCTCATCCCCCAACTTTGCAGTCTTTGATGAGGAAAGTGCAGTAGGCACTACGCATCTCAATTGAATGGCTCATTGTATTTATTTTAGTTCCTTCTCAATTCTTACATACAACTCTTCTTGCTTCATGCCATATCTCTGTAAGAGGTCCTCGAATGCATCCTCCATTGCTCCGCGGACTAGACCGATGCCATCCTCCATGAGTGTGGCCTCCATATGGGGCTTACTGGCGCAATTCTTCTTTCTTGTCGAGGGTTTCTGCGGAGAACCCTTCCTCTTCTTCGATGCTTCTGTATTGGTAGGGGGATCCTTCGGTGGTGTAGCTTCGCCTTCTCCTTCTTCCCCTCCTCCTTCTTGATTTACTTCGTCTCCTCCTCCTCCTACGAGTGATCCAGGTCCACTTTCTTCCGAGGTGTTGTCTTCCTCATCAGTATGTACATCCTGGACTTCCTCCTTTTTATTATTCTTCTTCGCACTTGTCTGTCCAACATCCTCGACCCAAGTGACCAAGGGGCTTCCTATGATATCAGGTCAAAAATTTATGCATCATCAACTAATACGAGGAACTCTATAGGCCACTCCTTGGTGATCTCCTCCATGTCTTCATCGATCAACTTATAATAGGACTGCAATTCGTCCTTTCTCTCATCCTTGCGCGCAGTGATATATATATATAAAATGCCAATCTGTGCAAAACTTATCTAGTGGTATGTACTGGTGCAAGGTTCATGGTGTCATGCAAGGGAACAATTCTATGGCAAACTTCAGTTGTTGATAGTAGGAGTGGAACACTGCATTTGATTGCCACTGCTTGGACATATCATTCGTGTACCATAAGGTGGAGAACCTCGCGACCATCGAATCTACGGGTTCAATTTCGGGGAAGGTTGTGCCTTTCGACATTTTCCAAGCAACAATTGCGATCAACACCAACAACCAGCTAAAATGGAACTCATACCCTTGATCCTGTACTTCCCGACAGTCTTTCTCGAGCTCGTTGATGAGGAATCTCACCCAATTCATTGGCATCCCCTCCACACATTTCCCTGTGAGGTCCACCATGAACCCGGTGACCTGCATGGGGTGGTTCTTTTTGATGAGCTTGCCAGCTATGAATTGGAAAGTGAGGTGCACTATACCATCCTTGATAGAGGCTACCTTGTAGCCTCGCTTCCCCTTCTCAACTTCATCATATGCCTCCTTAATGAGCTGTGCCAAGGAGCGGTCCAAAGCCTTCCCTTGGTACAACTGTTGAGGGTCGAGTCCCTACATGCTCAGTCTTATGATCAGGTGGATCAACGCCAGATCCACAGTAATGCACCTATTGAGCCACATATATCCTCCATGATATCACAAAAAGAGAATTTTAACACAAGCGTTAACCTATTGATGTCGGCTAAAGTGAGGAATCTTCATGACATTCAATATCGTGGACTGCGCGAGCTCCTTTATCCAAGGCTAGGAGACTATGTGAGGTTTCTTCTCAGTGGTATTCATTAGGTATTTATAGGGTGCGAGCATCGCGTAGTTCTTTCTGTCTCCAAGGTTGAAAATGTTCTTTAATGATGGGATATGTCCCAACTAGCTTCCAACTATGTGTATACCCTTCAGGATGTATGCAGTGATCAATGTGTACTTGAAGTCCTATGGAATGCTATCGCGGTTCACCATGCTAGCCAAAGGCGGGATATAATCCGGTAAGACCAACAGGATCTACTTTATGTTAGACAGATCATCGCGGTGCTTACTTCGCTTCTCAGTAGTGGGGTTGACATGGCTCAAACAACGTCTAGTCGAGGGGGAAGCCTGCAGTCCCTTGGTCGACGACGCCTGTATTCCTTCAGACACGGCTTTATCAACCATAAACTTCTTCAGAACCTCTTCGAAGGAATTCTCTAGCTCAATGCGCTCGACCGACATTCTGACTATTAACAAATAGGTCGGGGTAGGTGAATGGATAACAGGGTAAACAAATGGACAACAATGTATGATAACAAAACTTTGACACACAATCACTTCTCTTCTTGTCTCAGATAATCACGGGTAGAAAAAAGTGGTCCCGACGCAATGTTAGACAAGTTAAATAAGTGAGCGTCATAACGGATTCTTCCAATGGAAAGGAATGCTTCCATCAATGTGAATCTGTTCGTTATGTTGCGGTCTCAACGTCCCAAACGTGGTCTATTCATCCATAAATGCATTTCCTAGCTGTTCCAGAGCATCGTTCTAATGGTCAAGGCACCTCCAATGGTCATATAACTTCGCCGAGGCGAAGTCCCATTCTGCATGGTTCTGTTAATTTGACGAGGTTCAAATTATGCAAACCTACCTCCTGCGAGGTCTTCTCTGCAACTTCTTGTAGATTTTCTAACTTTTCTTTATTCTTACTGAGCTTCCTTTCCTTCTTTCCTGTGATCTGAGTCTCTCTAATTATTTATGGATTTCTCTTCGCATTCTTATTCTTATTTTCTCCTATCGTAGTGACTTCACGTTGCTGATGTACTCTCAAAGGGTTCAAAGGTAATACCTCTTTTCTTATTAATTCTAGTGTGGGTATTCTTCTTTCTTGCACAGGTAGGTCCTTCATACCTTCTTGTGTTCTTTCAATCTCGACAACTAATTCTCTTGGCTTCTACTGCTTCGACTTATCCTCTCGTTCTTTTATCAGTCGATCTACTTTTCTATCTATGAAGTCCCTTAGTTCTTGCTTTTTCTTTTATGTAGCTTCTTCCTCTGCTTTCCTTCTGATGTAATCCTTCTCAATCCAAGTCTTTCCCAACAAAAGTGGGAAAGGGGCGTTGTTCTCAACAAACCTAATAACTTCAAATTCTTCTTCTATCGATGTTCCATGGGTGATAACAGGTACATTAGTAACTCTTCCACACAGGGTTATCATCCTTCCTTTAAATAAACCTATCCTTCCTAATGAAGGTATCACAGTAGGCTTCCCCAAGATTTCCCAAGTGCTTTCTGGCATAATATTCACTTGTGTTTCCTCATCCAAGGTACAATCTATGTCAAAGTCTCTATTCTTGTATCTATGCATTGTTTTACTTTCATGATTTTTGGTAAACTGACATCTTTGTGATCATTCATTACTTTTTTTAACCGTACTAATGTAGTCTGGACTTTATCTGATCCTTTTTCTTTCTGATCTTCTAACCTGCTCTTATT
Organism: Picea mariana; assembly: GCA_032191745.1. Lineage (NCBI taxonomy): Eukaryota > Viridiplantae > Streptophyta > Pinopsida > Pinales > Pinaceae > Picea > Picea mariana. The sequence continues at coordinate 20,824 of JASDQU011309935.1, forward strand.
CTCTTGACTCATGTTCATTTGCTCAAATTTAGCAATCATCCTTTGGCAATCCTCAAATTTATGACCAACAATTTTACAACAAAGACAAATATGACCTGCACCAGGGCATTCCTTAGCAAGATGTCTCGGTCTTCTACACTTATAACATAATGTCAATCCTCTTTTTCTCTTATAAGTTCCCCAACTCTTCTTTTATTGCGCACTAGGATCACAGTGTTGGACCTGCAATCTACAAAAGTTCTTTCTAGGTTCCTGCATCCACTTATTAGTCCAAAAATTATTTCTATGCATAGGAATAACATATCTTTCTCTATTCATATCAAATTTATTTAGATCAACTCTTTATTCTAACTATACCCTAGCTTTTAGACCAGGACAAAAATTATCAAACATACCTAGGTTCATGCTTTCGAAACAAAATTTTTCACTTGTCTTACTTTTATAAAAAACACAAAGATTTACCTCTTTAAGATCTCACCTCTTTCCTTCAGATTGGATCTCTTTCTTAGCACAAATCTTCATAGGTCAAGTAGAGTATTTCACACTACAACAACAGATCTACGCACAAAGCTTCTCTTTTATTTACTTCAGTTCCTAGCAATCATAGTTTCAAGTCCCGACAATGGAACCATTTGTTAGCATAGGGGTAGACCCAAGGTTCAACGCTTCAACAACGCACCAACAAAACCCTATCTAATGGCCCTTTCGACAACACCTGTGAAGCAGATGAAGTCTCACTCGAGGTAAAGGCAGGGGGGGTTACAGGACTCAGGTGTCTGTAACCAAGATGGGACACAAATCTGTGATTACAACACTTCACAAAGTACTTAGGAATAATATGCATTAATATATTAGCTTTACTCACATTGCAGATCAAACCCTAAGTATAGATCGACGTAGTAACAATGAAAAAGTATAAATTGCACTTAGCATCGAAACTCAGATCTAATGCATTCAAAATATGCAAAGCACTAATCATTCATAGATCTATATATCATTCATAACATTCACTGCACTAACAAGATCCACAACATAAACATTATAGCACAAAGAAAACCATCGAAATAGGATTTACATGGTTCACCCCAGTGTGGGGCTACGTCCACCAACGAATTCTTCTTCTTTATTAGTCTTCAATCTCTTACATTCATCTGATCTTGTGCACTAAGCCACAGAGCCAAGCTTCGCACTGGACAGGTGATCTGGGCACTAAGCACCAGATCCACCTTTCCAAAATTAGATCAAGGCACAGAGCCAACTCGCACAAGGCATTACATACAAGTCTGTTGCATGAATCAATTTAGTACCACTTGCACTTAGATACATACACATCACTTGTCTCTTTCACTTAGCCCATCACTATGTTGCTTGCACTAAGCCCACTTTTCTTCCTCTATATTACATTCCTTCCTATATATACTTTTACATCCCTTACAAAAAGGCTTAATCATGGGTAAACCCATGGGCCGACATCCAAAAACCCTAATACAAAAACCCTAATGAACCCCTTGCTAGGTCCACAAAATAAGTTAGATCCCACGATCTCAACTCCGCCTGAGCGCTCCATCTTCGACCAGCCTATCGAAGTCCAAAAGTGGTCAAACCTGACTAATGTTTCCTCAAAACTTGGTCGAGGGCCAACATCATTTAAAGTTTTAAATCCTTTCATCATAATTCATACGTCATGGAATAAATTTTGTCTCATCATTACTAAGTTAGATAACAAATTTCAAGTCATTTTCATTCCAAATATGGAAAAGGACAGTTTATGCAGAGCGCTAAAGCAACTTCCACTAGTCCTTATGTTTCATCATCACGCGTATTGTTGGAAGGAATTTGGATACATGGATCATCCTACCTGGAAAAATTAAATACTCAAGGCATTTATCAAGTACCTAACCATATCACAACATGAAAAGGTGGTAGTACTTTCGTCTATTTGTATCTGTTACCGAGGATGTCATGCAAAGGGTTTTTTTCAAAAAACAGTTCTGTTAATATGGTGTTTTATTTGTTTCTATAAGATTCAAATCACAACTGGTAAATTTATATTTCCTCCTCATAGCCAGAAAATACTGTATATATCTCTACATAGCAAACATATCCTACTACAATGAATAATCTAGTCTTCTAGTCCTGACAATAGAATGTGAAAAAGTGGACATGTGAACAGAAAGGAGCTTGAAGGACCTGAGATCATGGAGGCATACGAAGTAAATAGACATATCTTTGACCAATATGGATGGTATATGTTTTGCACCAAATTAGACGTTCATCACTATAGTGTAGCTCGTGCATTTTCTGAAGGATTTGATGGAAAGAGGGTTCAAATTGCTAATTTGATTATGCAGGTCACATAAGAATCAATAGCATCATCCTATAATCTCCCTACTAATGGTGAGAAGTGGTTCAAGAAAAAATTAATCACAGGTGGGGATATGAATCAATTCCTTAAACTAGAACACACAGATCCAAATTGGGCCAAGGGTATTCCTAGGGACTGGATAGTTCATGAATGGATGGAGGCTCTGTTGATGAACAAATTCTTTATCACATGTGAAGGACATTATTCCACTGTGTTCTTGTTTCATCTATGATTCCTCCTTCATTTTTTAGGAATTAAAAGGATGAGCCTGACATATTATTTCTTGAGGGACTTGAATTAAATGGCCATGAAGATTCAATCAAATCCCAAGACTTCCCCACATGGTATCTACCATCAAGGGTTAATCAAGGTACTTGTTAAAGCAGAGATGGATAAACGATAAAGGACATGGGATCAATTCTTGATCTAGTCAGGGTTTAAAATTGAAGTACATCCTCCTACCCAAAATCCAACTGATAAAGTTGTTGAACCAACACAAGGAGCATCATCAGGCACAATTCCACCTATTGTTTCAAGGAAGAATAAAAGGAAGATCAGTTTGAAGACTTTAAATGAACGAGTTGAGAACACTCCAACCAATTTGCAAACAGGTGAGGGATATTCTCATGCACTGGGTGGAGGTAGGCATCCTTTACCTAATTCACATAAATTTTATATCAAAAAGAGTAGAAGGTTAGCAGAACCTTTGACCTTGAATGAAATTGAAGAACCTGAAACACTAGAGATACATGCTAACCCTATACAAACTGAAGAACCAATTCTAAATTCATTTCCTCCTAGTTCTAGTTCCTTTGAAGATGATGTTGATAGATATAAAATTCTAGTGAGAAAAAGGAGTACTAGGCCACAAAACAAATTTAGATTGAAATCCAAAGCCATGTATAACCCTACAATTAAAGATAAGGTCATAGTAATTGATGAAGAGCCTACAAACCCTAAAACAAAGCCATCAACAAGAAAGAAGGTTTCTAAAATCATAGCTGAGAAGAAGAAACTAAAGAAATAATATCTAACAACAAACAAAAAGGCTCCTACAGGAAAATACATGTTTTTTGCAAGTTTTCTGCAAGAAAACAGAGAAAACATAGTAAACAAAGCAAGGAGGGCCCAAATCCTTTAATCAAATTTGAAGATGGTAAGCCAAGAAGAATGATAACTCATTATGAAACGAATAAAACAAGAGGTAACAACTTGGATCTGTTAGTTGGGGCAACTAAATCTGTTTTCCAAGGAAAAGTTTCAATTTGAGATCCTAAGTGATTATGCAAAAATCTAATTTTTGACTTATAATGATGGAGGATGAATAAAAGTATTTTTTTTCGTGAGCTCAAGGTAGTATCTTCTTTTGGGTAATGATTGGTTGTAATATGGGCAATAAAAGGCATGATGGATATTAAGATCTGGTTTTAAAAGAGTTCTACAGGAAGTTCTCGCAACACTCTTCACAGGAAAAACAAGGGCGCTACAGGAACACCTGCAGCAATCGATTTTGCAGAAGAAAGCACATAATTGCATGTTTTGTGATGGGAACAATAGATGATGAGGTGAATATGTAGTGAAATCGGAAAAGAGAGTATGAGATCCCTTTAAAAGTTGAGTTACAACCTCTTTTTGGTGGACGACAATACATATCAGTCAACTATTATTGCCAAGTGTTGCAATCAAATGGATCGCATAGGATCATGTGGATCACATAGGATCAGGTGGATCTCATGAATGATGCAGTGTACCATCCATGTGTAATCAAGTCAACGAAAGACCTATCTTAATGCAAAACTATTGCCTAGATTATAGGATCTAAGTTGTAACTGTTTTCTATTTTTGATGTATCAATAGATATAGCCAAAATTCGTCCTCAAGGCCTGGAGGAGTTAGTTTGAGATATCCCTAGATATCAAATTGATCATAAATGTATGAAACTGATATAAAACTCTATATATTGGATGAAATAGAAGAAGAAAGGTTGAATCCCCATTTTTGCCTTGATATTGTATTTCTAATGATTGTTTTGATCTATCTTGCCTATGTAAAGACTTCAACTTCTAATGAAGTTAATGGTTAGTTTGTATTCTT
>JASDQU011309936.1:4188-14316 GCA_032191745.1 Picea mariana
ATTGTGGTAAGGAAGCCAAAAATTGTTTTAACCAGCACAAGGTTAGATGATCTACTAGAAGAGGTTTAGGAACTGCTGGAAGATTTCATTATATCGGCATATCGGGATTCGACATTTTGCGAATCCTGAAGACGAGATGTCCGGAGCATTTGATTTCGTGAAATCATGAAATGATTGAGGACCATCCATCATAGGAGGATGATTGGTGGAAATCCTTGAGTTCGGGAAAAATCTCGATAGAAAAGTCCATCGGCTTATCAGGGTTCGACGTTTCGCGAATCCTGAAGACAAGAAACACACACATTTCGGAAACGCAAAGTCCAAAATTCTGACAAGGTGGAAAGCTCCATTGTGGGGCCAGCTGACGTCATTTCATCATATAGGAGGTCAAGAATCGAAAATTCGAGAGTTTTGAGGGAAAGAACCCATAATCATTTGATTTCTCGAAATTGCGAAGCGACAAGGACCGTCCATCTTGAGGGGATGCATGGAAACAATCTAGGGTTCCAGGAAAAATCCCGAAAGGCAAGGTCATTTCATCACTTCAGGAATCGGCACTTCGAGAGTCAAGGGACCAAGAAGTCGGGCGCTTGAGTCGCGAATCCCTGAAAGGGACTGCGGTCATATAAGGGAAGGTCATGTGGACCAAAGGTATAGCCTAGGGAGTTAAGTGAAGTTAAAGCCGTTTCGGTAAATCGTCATATCGGAGATCAGAAGATCAAGAAGATTGAGGTTCTCGACAACGAGAATGAGAAAACCCCGAAACCTAAAATGTTTGTCGGGGAGAGATCAGGCATGTACAGAAGCCGTGACATGGGAAAAGGAAGGACCTGTGGATCAGGATTTTAACAGATATTCTAGTGAGGAATCAAAAGATCCAATTTGGCTTGAAGGTAAAGTTAGAACGATCCGTTAAGACTGGGAGATCAGTGCAAAGACTCTAGCCGAGGCAGAGGAGGCTTAGTCTATGTCAGTAAGCATTAACCTATAGTTCGATCCATGGCGGGAGTGCTAGTAGGTTGTGGCAGGGTTGTTGTCCACACCTCTCCCTCATCGTCTCTAGTAGTCATGCATGACCCCTCTACTCCACATGTGAGTTTGGTCAGCAAGCTATCATAAGCCTGCATCATCAATGAATCATGTCAGAAATACAATTCATAATCATAACATCTAATTAGATTCACATAGGTCATATATACAACAATCAAACCCCAATAGTCCACTCCCTGACTCGTTTTGGAGTCCAAGGGTCTCATCGATGCCTCTGCATGCTCGAGGTCAAGAATCCTGCACACTCAGGAGAACTGAGTCAATAGCATCTGTCTATGTCAATACAGTAAAATAGCATGTCATCATATCCATAATGCCTCATAATCATAATCAAACATCTAATAGTATAATAGTCTGGATTGCTTGCAAGCAAGTGTCCTCAAAGAATAAGTTTGCTTAGTGCGTGCAAGAGCGGGATGTTAGATACACCCCCTCTTGGTATAAAATTTATTCCTAAGTTTCACAGTATATAAGTGCCAAAACAATGTGTATCATAGTGTCAAAATTCTATCTATCAAACACAAATGGAAACTGTTGGTGCATATCATATGCGTCCTCCAAGGTCGCCGAGTGCGAACTATAGCTGTCCCACTGGACCTTGACCTAATCTATTGTTCGATGTCATAGATTTCAAGTGCGATGATCCAGGATGTAGATCAACTCAACCATGAGCTCCCCCTCATCCGATACCTGCAAGGAACTCATGTCAATAACATGTGTAGGATCACTAATATAATGTCTCAAAACAGATATGTGAAAAACATCGTGCATATGCCTCAAAGAATCAGGCAAGAATAGTTGATAGGCCATGGGCCCCTTTCTCTGCACAATCTCGAAAGGTCCCACAAACCTAGGAGAGATTTTATTTCCCTTTCCAAACTTGATTGAACTCTTATGCAGTTTTACCCATAAGAAGATTCAATCACCCACTTTGTAACTATGGTCGACACGGTGCACATCAACATAACTCTTTTGCCGATCCTGCGCTTCTTTGATCCTTTGTCTTATTGTTTGCATTTGATCTTCCATTTCTTGGATCAATTTTGGTCCCACCATAACCCTATGCTCAAGCCTATCCCAACTCAGAGGCGTCCGACATGGTCACCCATAAAGGAACTCGAAAGGCACCATCTTAATGGTTCTTTGGTAACTATCGTTATAAGCGAATTCTACAAGCGGCAAGAATTCTTCCCAACGCTTATGTTGGTGTTACAGGGAAATCCCCCTATGGATAGGTGAATTACCTCTTGGTCTCTAAACTCCTAAGACCAATACAAAAAGGTGCTAACGTTGGTCACTGACATCCTTTTAAACCTAACTAAACTAATGTATAGAAAAGAGAAAGAAGATGTACATTTTTAATGGTGTTTGTTCTCGCACAGTCCGAGTTGAGCTTTGGTTCCCAAGCTCTTCAACAAGTCCTGCAATCCAATCAAAGACAAAACATGCTTCCTATTCTACTAAGACTATCTTTAAACTATATCTATCTAATACAGGAAAGTTCATGTAGATAAACCCAACCTTGAAAGAAACAGGCCAAGCACATATATATCAATGATAACAATAGAGATACTTACAAACCTTTGATGAAGGTGTACCAGCTTCTCCTAGCTCTCCTTTTCCAACCCTTTGATCAATTAATCCACACACAAATTGATTATGCTTCAATGATATCTCCCTTATGAGATCATAAGTTTGATGCCTTCAATGTCTCCCCTCCTCATGAAATCATAAGTTAGGTGCTTCTCATTTTCTCCATATCCCTTTTCACCATGAGAAGGCCTCCTTATATAAGCTTGGAGAGGTCTAACCACTTAAGAGATTCTTTGGATAGCTTGAGGATCATTCTCCTTCAGTTTTGGATCCTCACTAAGATGTATCCTTGACCTCAGATTCAAATCCAACCAACTCTAGAGATGAGGGGGATTTATCCCTAATTTTCTTCAACAACAAAAAATTTTCTCAAACAGGCCAGTGCTCCCCCAAAAGGGTGCACATAGCATTGCAACGCTCCCCCAAAGAAGGGTAGGGAGTGCTAGCACTCCCTAACAATGGGTAGGGGATCACTATCCTTCAAAATTCATTTTTAAGTGGTTTTCTTCATGGCAAAATCTGTGTACTCTTTGTCAAATGATTTCTCCTTCTTAAACTAGACTTTGAAGGTGTCTTGAGTGTCCTTGTGATGTCATTAGAGATGTGACATATGAAAGATGACAGTATGATGTTTTTGACACTTGTGACACTTGTGGCCAAGATGAGACACTTGCAACACTTGTAATGACGACAATAGGTCATCATTGAAGTGAGTAATTTTGATGTGCAACAAATTGCCCCCGAAAGTGCGAAGTTAGAAAACAAAAAATGATGATTGAAGTAATTTGTAGAATTTTTCGAGAAAGGGTATGGACTCAAAGAACCTAGCAGAAGTTGCACACAACCATCAAACAAATATTATGATATGTTTCAAACCTAAGGTAGGCATACCTATGCTTGGGTGATAAAGACTTTCAAGGTATGGCTACCATAAGATACACTGCAGATCCATAATTATATTAACAAAAAGGTATAGCCATTGAAGACACAATGTGGATCTATACTCCCCTAAAATGAATTTATCGTATCCAGAACAAGACACAATGGATCTATGGGATGACAAGACATAGCCACATACCAATACAAAGTTGATCTATGTGACAGTATATGTGTCAATATTCAAGAGAAACTCCCTCGCAACCTGGGTAAAGTACATATTAGAGTGATCAGTCAACCTAGGGTATTCTTACTGATCCCATTGTAGTACAAATCTAACCATGTGAATAGATGTCTTGATGTCGAACATGGAAGAGACCACTTGATTACCGGTCAATGATGTAAACTGTTAACAAGTGCGAGGGAAATCATCATTGATGTCAATGATTCCCAAGGTACCCTAGTAAATTCCAGCGAATGTGAATAGATGAGCTAAAGTTGAACATTTGTGGAATCATCCAATTATAGGTCAATGATTTAAATCCATTGTCGGACACGAGGAGGCCTACAATTGAGGCATGCAGGTCCCAAGGTACTAACTGGTTTCTAAGTCTAATTCCTAGATAATGTGTTGAAGTCGATAGGAATAGACTCGTCGAAGGAGGGCCTTGATGTATCCCCCATCAACGACATGAAACAGACAAAAAGATGTAATTTGGTGGATCAAATGAACATGGACTGAAACGGGTATTGAAACAACAAATTTTTGATGGTTGACTCTACGAGGAAGATACTTCCCTTGAACACTGAGGCACATCAGCAAAAACATGACCTGGACCAAAATACGATAATGCAGAGGATACTGTGACTTTCGTCGAATGACTGAAAGGAGTAAGAAAACTTAGAGGATTGGTTTAGTGCAGAGGTTGACTGGATTAAAATGCATGAAAGGACAAAGTGTCACGCTCAAGGGCGACTGTAAGAGTGACTGGTGATGTTTTCAAAAACTACTTGGCTTGCTTCCTTCAAAATTTTCCCCCATCTAGATAGATGAGTACCTATTTTAGATTTAACAAGCTTGAGGAGGGTAACACATGCTCAATATAACTCACCTTTGGTAATTCCCTCTTCCTTTGTTTAACGAACTGGAAGAAGTAAGGGTTCGGTCCCGTATGGGCCCTTAAATGTATGATTTTTTTTAACGAGTCCAGAGAAGGTAAACTCGGTGATTTTTCATGTTTAGAGAGTCTGAAAATAACTTAAAGACAACTCTAGTGTTGTCCTTTTTCATAATGCTAGTCTCGAGAGGTCGAAAAAGAGATAAATTATCACTCTAAAGATGCCCTTTCAAACCTTTTAATGAGTGGGAAAGGAAGAAAGATCACTTGACAATATTTTCATGTTTAGAGAATCTGAAAAGAGCTTAAAGGAGACTCCAGGTGGTTGCTTTTTCATCCAACCATTACGAGTCCAAAAAAGTGATAAAAGTATACTCGGTTACGTTCTCATATTTTTGCGAGCACGAGAAAGAACAAAGACTAAGCTCGGTATAGGTTTCATTTTTACACAAGCTTGAAACAAAATTAGACAATGCTTGTAAATTCCCAACGTGAATTCTAAAGGTTGGGATACCCATGGATGGTTGGTACTCTGCCCCCAGCTTGAAAAGCTAGCAGCATAACTCCAAAATGATAATCACAGGCTGGAAACATGCCCCCCCCAAGCTTCAATTCATTCCCTGACTTTGAGGTTGTCACCAATTTCTGTACTGGATGGAGAAAAAGGATACGGGTGGATGAAATGAAGGTTCAAATACGAAAGACTCGACTCGACATCTACGAGATCTAGAGAAAGACTCGACCCGACGAGAGAGGTGATTGTTTCATTTTTTAGCGAGCTTGACATAGGAAAATAACTATGCTCAAGGCTCTGGGTTCAATCCCCATATTTTTGTTTCATTTTTTATCGAGCTTTCTACAGAGAGGAAAACTATGCTCATGGCATCTGCTTGATCATGGCTTCTAAGAGGATAATGCCCTAGAAGGAATACATGCCTAGAGACTAACATCGGTCATGGATTCCAAGAGATCTTCACTATATGGAAGAGAATCAATCTGGAAGGAATACATGTCGACTACCTCGATAAGGGTAGGAATATATAGCTCTAATAGCCCTATTGAAGAGATCACCATGTCAACTACGAGATCTAAATCATGAGGCGTTGAAGTCATGGGAGACAATGCCACATAATTAACATGTGGCGAGGGCGATACTGTCTACATACAAGAACCATTTAGGGAGGTAATCCAGTTAGGACTGATGAATGAAATTTGATCAATAGTCACAATTCTTCCATTGTGAGGTAAATATATCACATGAAAAAGAGTGGACACAATAGCTTTCATGACATATACATAATCCTACCCAAGGAGTAAAGAGAAATCCAAGGGGTTTTGGACTACTATGATATCAATAAAGATAGTTTTTCCTCCCAAAGTTACGAGAAACTAAGTAAGGGTCCTTAAAGGTTGACTAGTTCTTCTGTTAAAAGCTAACAGATTCTGTGTAACTGATGCAAGTTGAGGACAACACAAAGTATGCCAAGCAATAGACAACAAAATACTAATGGATGCACCTTCATCTATCATCATCTGAGGAATGTCCCGACCACAAACCTATAATGTAATTTGGAAAGGAATGTGAGAGGGAAGACGAGGTTCAGTTAGCACACCCCAATCAAAAAGGATGGCCTCAATACTTGGAGGGGGTTCCACGGGAGAAGGAGGAATGGCGCCCAGCACGGTAGATTTTGTATCAATGAGAAAAATGTGGTAAGTATTGGGTTTATTCTCTAAGGGGAGAGTAGGATAGACCGATGACGAGATTAGATCGACCTCTTGGGTTTCATTCTCCAAGGGGAGAATGGGGTCGACAGGTGGAAACAGATCTATCGCTTTGGTTTCACTCTTTAACGGGAGAGTGGGATCAACCGAGGATGAAAACGGATCGACCACTTGAGTTGCAATCTCTAACGAGAGAGTGGGATTGACTGAATATGGGATCAGATAGACCACTTTGTCTACTGTCTCAACCACGGATGTGACCAGATTCACTGCATGATCAACCAGATTGATCGATGAAGGGACCAGATTGATCATTGCATCAACTACAAGAGGGTTAAGAGTAATCTTGCGATATGTAGCTAGAAGTCGAGGCTATGAAACAGTCATGTCTTCCATAAATTTGAAGGCTTCATCCATACAAGGGAAAAGGTGAGTTAGATGACCCTGTTTGCATAACATACATGGGAACTTGACTCTACTTTTCTTATTCCCAATGGTATCTTGACTAGTCGATGGTAAGTCATCAACATGTTTTTCAAAGGTTGATGACATGGGTTGGAGAGGTTGTGTATACCATGCTTCTATAAATTTGGATAGACCAGGGAAATCCTTAAGAAGATGGCTACCCTTACAAAGCCTGCAATGATAATTGGGCTTACGGGTTGTTTGGGTGATCTTGGCATCATCAACACTCCTAGCATGATTAATAGTAAATGGTTTCTTTCCAACATGTCYGAYAGTTTTTGGAAGTTTGGACCCTTGTTTATTTTTCTTCTTCTTCTTATCCACCGAGTTACTAGCTTTAGAGATTTCACTCGGTGAAGAAGATGAAATGGAATAAAACCCTTCAAGTGAAGAAAGTGAAKAAGATATCACTGGTGAAGAAGGTGAAGGAYCAACATGAGGTTGATGTTCCTGGGGGGAAATGCTGACAACYGAAGCACTAGATGCATTCAGGACTACCTAAGTTGAAAACAACCATACCAGTAATCCAATGGTGAGACCTGGAAGGCTCAAAGTAGTGACGTGAGGAGGACCAATGTTTCCATAAGAAGGAAAAACTAAAGGTTCCCCTAGAGCAGGGGTTCCTTCATTGGTCATTCCAGGAATTGACGCCATAAAAATAAAGACCCAACCTAGATTCTTCTAGGGAGAACAAACAACACACACTAAAAAATCTAGTAAGCAAGCAAGGAAACAAAACCTTCTCGCTATGAGCACACTAGTTGGTTATGAAATCCAACATCGTGGGAACAAAGTATGAAGGGGTTGAGATAGAGTGGGTGGAAAAGTTACGTGACAACCTAATTAATGGACTTACACCATGGTGCAGGCTTCCACGTAGTAATTGTGGATTTACCCTCCAAGGAGCTGGAGTGAGTTTGGCTAACATCGATTCCAAGTACCATGAAGACTTACCTCTACATAGTCACCTTGTGCAAATACCCTAAAGAGATATGCCACTAAGGTTACCAACTACAACAATGATGCCTAGGGAAACAATCGACAATCCGAACCATGTGAAAGGGCAGGGTATCTAGCCTAAAATCAACTTGAAAGGATTCCACTCATTATTGTGTGTATACCTTCAAGCAACCCCCATAATATGTGTAATATCTTCAATGTGACCAACAAAATAGGGTGAGTAACTCTTCTAGTCTTAATGCGACCTCAGGTTTGACCCTTATGTGAGAAGGGATTCCCAGGACAAAATGTAGCAATTGGATTTCACCGATCCCTAACAAAAGATCCTATGTTTTTTTGCAGCTTTGGAAAATTATCTTTCACACCTATTCCAAATATCTACAACTAATCTAATGTAGGTTTTCTACCAGAAGATATAAAAATGTCTAATAAATTTTAATTTAGCGCTTGATTTTTATGGTTGCTGTTACTCAAAAGGAAAATCGCGTGGACAACATGGTGTTTTGACCGACTTGAAATTTATGCAAAGAGATGAATATGCAATATTTTCATTTCGATGAAAGCTATGCTATGAGAAGGAGAAAACATTCATCATTCCATATGCACAATGTCCCAAAAAAGACAAAAATCATGCAATTCCGCTACTTGAAATGCAAGCTAGTTTCACTACCCAAAAGAAAAAATGAATTTATCTTCTTTGTTTGATAATGATGTATACATAAAGTAAATAAAAAACCTTCAATGCTACACTACTTTCAATCAGAAGAAAGTGTCCTATGCAGATGCAAAAGACATGAAGCAAAAGGGATACAAACAAAGCATACACTCAAGGCAGTGAGGTATGAAAGAAAAAAAGTAGAAACTTGTTATAACAAGAAAGAATGCTATCAAGGATTCTACAACCAATAAATCATTCAAGGAACACAAATAAAATGCAGAGAAGAATCCAAGAAATTATAGGGAGAAAGAGAAATCACGCAAAACTATCCTGACAAAAAAATAGCTAGAAAAGGAAATTTCACATTTCTGAAAAAGGTTTCAAGCTCCAATCAAGACAATAGGGAGTGATAAGCATCAAAAACCATCAAAAGGAAATCCGAAGAAATTCACAAACCAACTCTGCGTAAAGATCTCTGCAAAAAGGGTTACAAAAGACTGAGCAGAAGAAGGCAAAAACTCTGAAAAAAGAGCCTAGCGCTCCCTAACGCAAGGGTACGGAGTGTTGCAACGCTCCCTAAAACACTGTATAGGAGCACTGGCTCTCTGATATGGCCTACAAGGGGGTGTTGGTCTTCCCAAAAAATTAGAAAAAAATCCCAAACAATTCACCCAGAATACATAAACATTAGTGAAATTGCTAGTGAAGGTAGGAGAATATTAATAGATGATTAACAACCATAAATCTCTTGGGAAAATGACCTCAAGAATCATATGGAACAATGCATAGATCCTTGAATTGATTTACAACAAATTTCATGCAATCAGATAAAGGATAAAGAAGTAGATCGACTCCAAATCTCAACGAAGAAGAGTGGCTCAAAGTAAGGAAGAAAAACGTCAAAAATCCAAACAAAACATCATGAATTCTCATAAATCAAAAGTTTGGAGGATAAAACAAAGGCACACTAAGATGACAATAACCTTGAACAGATGAAAAATAAAAAATTAAACTCAGAAAGGAACTCCCAGAAGGGTTTTGAGCAGAAAAACACTAGTGCTTTGGTGTCAAGGGCACCAAAGCGTTGCAACGCTCCATGGGAGCCTACAAGTGAGTGCTAGCGCTTTGGTAGTATAGGCAGGGGATCCCTGGCCTATTAGACCTAAAAAAACTTACCCAGAAATAAAAAAAACTCAAGGAAACTTAGAAATTCAAAGTGTATGGGATGAAGTAAAGAGCCAATCAACACATCTAAGATTCAGAGACACGGGATGAATAATATCAAAAAATGAGCAAAGGTCAAAACAAGACGTAGGAGGGAAACCAAAACTGAAAGGTTCGATCTCCCCAATGGAGTCACCAATTTTAGTTACAAAATTCCCTCTTGGGCTCTAGAATCCTAAGACCAAGACAGAAAGGTACTAATGTTGGTCACTGACATCCTTTTAAACCTAGCTAAACTAATGTATAGAGAAGAGGAAGAAGATGTACATTTTTAACGATGTTTGTCCTTGCACAGTCCGAGTTGAGATTTGATCCCCAAGCTCTTGAACAGGTCCTGCAATCCAATCAAAGACATAACATACTTCCTATTCTACTAAGATTATCTTGAAACTAGATCTATCTAATAAAGACAAGTTCATGTAGTTAAACACAACCTTGAAAGAAACAAGCCAAACACAT
>JASDQU011309937.1:0-11966 GCA_032191745.1 Picea mariana
GCATCAGTATATTTAATACCATAATCAAGTGTTCCTTTTAGATACCTGAGTACCGCCTTTGTTGCATTCCAATGGATTTCTAGAGGTTTCTCCATAAACTGACTTAACACACTCACAGAGTATGCAATATCAGGTATGGTTGTGGTGAGATAATTCAAACTACCCACCATCTGTCTATACATCGTGCCATTCACCTCCTTCGAACCATCATAACAAGAAAGTTTCAGATTTTGCTGCATGGGAATAGTAGAAGATTTACATTGATCCATTTTAAATCTATTAAGTACTTCTCTGACATACTTACTTTGATAAACAAAAGTTTGGCCTGCATTTCTCCAAACTTCAAGACCTAGGCAGTAATGTAACTCACCAAGATCTTTCATTTCAAAAACTTTTGAGAACTGCTTCTTGATTTCATCAATTAATTCCTCTGCATTTCCTGTAATTATTAAATCATCAACATATAAGGAAATCAATACTATATACCCCTGCTCATCAAATTTGGTATACAGATTTGGATCACTTTTGCTCCTCATAAAACCCTGTTGAAGAAAGAAAGAGTCTATCTTCTCATACCATGACCTAGGTGTTTGTTTCAGCCCATACAATGTTTTCTTTAACTTACACGCTAAGTGTTCTTTCCCATGTTCCACAAACCCTTCAGGTTGAGTAAGGTAAACCTCCTCCTTTAACTCACCATTTAAAAATGCAGATTTAACATCTAATTGGTAACTTCCAATGATACTTTCTAGCTAAAGCAATTAACAATCCGATAGTATTCAATTTAACTACTGGTGCAAATGTTTCAGCATAATCAATACCTTATGTTTGTGAATACCCCTTTGCCACCAATCTAGCCTTATATTTGTCTATACTACCATTTTATTTAAATTTGGGTTTGTATATCCATTTGCATCCAATAGGATTTTTATGTTTAGGCAATTCAATCAATTCCCAAGTATTGTTTTTTATTATAGATTCATATTATTCCTCCATTTCATTTCACCATTCATCATGTTCATTGGCTTCATTAAAACTCATGGGTTCTATGACATTTGAAATGCTACTCATTAGGGCATAGTCTCTATACCTCTCAGGGATCTGAACCTGTCGTGAATATCTTCTCAACTGAGTATCTTCCTGCCCACTTTGTGAAGATCTGTCTTCACTACTAGGTGAACTCTGACTGCTTGAAGTGCTCATATCACTGTCACTAAGTCCTTCTCATTGTTGTTGTTGTTGTTGTCGCTGCGGTTGTGGTTGTTGTTGTGGTGGATGTTGTTGTGTTGGTTGTTGTTGCTCTTCTTTAACTCCTTCATCAAGAAGTCTATGCCATTCCTCATGACTGTTGTCGTCATGATTTCTTGCTTCCTTCTCATGGAAAAGTACATCTCTACTCGCAAATACTTTGTGAGTAGAAGGATCAAACAATTTGTATGCTTTGAATTCAAAACAATACCCTATGAAAATACATTTAATGGATTTAGCATCTAATTTCTTCCTATTCTCCTTTGGAATATGTGCAAAAGCCTTACAGCCAAATACTTTTAAATTATGAACTGCGGATTTGGAACCATACAAGGCTTCGAAAGGAGTAATATTATCAAGACACCTTGTTGGACTTCTGTTCTTTTAATAAATTGCAGTATTTATGGCTTCAGCCCAAAATGTATTTGAGAGATTCTTACCTTTCATCATACTGCGTGCACACTCTACAAGAGTTATGTTTTTCCTTTGAGCGACTTTGTTCTACTGTGGAGTGTGAGGTACTATAAATTGTTGTACTATTCCATGGTCTTTGCAATATTTGATGAAGTCCCCTGATTTATACTCTCCCCCTTGATCTGAACGAAGTATTTTGATGGATTTTCATGTCTGCTTTTCCACCATGGTTCTGAATTCCTTAAAGTACTAAAAAACATCGTTTTTTCTTCTAAGGAAATAAACCCATGTGTATCTCGTGCAATCATCAATAAATAACAGAAAGTAAAATGCACCTCCTAAAGACCTAGTCTGCATAGGCCCGCAAACATCATTATGCACAAGATCTAACACATCTCTCTTTTTCCTATCAAGATCAGAGGGGAATTCATCTCTGTGCATCTTTCCTAATGCACATCCATCACAAGCAACATTCTCATTTTTTAACATGGGAATTCCTTCAACCATATTTTGTTTCTGTAATAACAATAAATCAGGATGATTGATGTGGCCATACCTTTGATGCCAAAGACTCTCTGTTGGCATAGTTGCAGAAGTCAATGCGTGATGTGCTTTGCTGGTAACATCAAGTTTGTATAGGCCTCCTGCTCTGACTCTCGTTGCAACAATTTTGAATTGGTCCAGTAGATCCTTCACTATGCAATAATTCTTGAAGAATTCAACCTTCAAGTTTTGATCTGTAATGGTGGACACAGAGATCAAATTTTTCTTTATCCCTAGCACATACACCACATTGCGAATGTGATGAACAATACCATTCGGAAATGTCACAGGAATGTCTTTGTATCCCTTGATCTGATGAGCACGATCATCTCCAAGATATATGCTGGCTCCATTCTGTGCTTCTTTAAAATTAGTGTACCACAACTTATTACATGTCATATGTACTGATGCACCAGAATCCACAAAACCAGGAATCATTATCATCTGTTTCAGCAAATAAAGCAGCATTGGACACAAATAGTATAAGATCTCGTGAATCAAAATTCGAGGGTTCATCAATATCATCACTAGCAATAAACAATCTGAGATCATGATTTAAATATTCTTCTGCATAATGACCTGTATGTTTTCTAGGTTTATTCCTAGCCTCATCACTCTTCTTCTTATGACAGTCTTTAATGAGATGTCGAGGTCGACCACAATAAAAACAAATTTTTTACTCATTCCTGTTAGAGGGCATACCTTGATTCGGCCTTGGCAATTGTCTTCTCTGCGATGAATTGCCTCCTCTACCTCTTTCTCCTGATCTCCCTCTTGTGGATCTCTTATTTGACCACATTGCCAAATCCGAATTATGAGGCTTCAAATTCGAGCGCCTCTCTTTCTCTTGCAACAAAATACCTATCAATTCTTCAAAAGTAGGAGGTTTCTCCCTTGTTGCGAGACCTGTTATGAACATTTGATAATATTCTAGCATACCATTTAAGGTAATAGTGACAAGATCAGTGCTGGAAATTGTTTCCCCTATATTTCCTAGCTTGTCTTTCACCTCTTTAATGCGAACCAGAAATGAATTAACAGATTCATTTCCATCCATCTTAATGCCTAGCAATTTAGTTTTCAGGAAAAGAATTTGATTTGTGTTGCTAGTTTCATACAAGGCTTTAAGCGTTGTCCATGTTTCAGCAAAAGTGTTAGCTTCTCTAATATGTGGAATTATGCTATCTTTAACAGACATATGCAACAATAACTTGGCCTTGTTTTCGTGCTTCTCCCAATATTGGATCTGTGTTGTTGTCGCATTTGGTTCCACTTCAGTTCCCTTTGCAATTATCTAGACACCATAGCCCTCCATCAAGGTCTGCATTTTGAATTTCTAGTTAATGAAATTCGAGCTATTTAATGTTTTGGCTTCGTTGAGGTAGGTCTCTGCTAGCAGATTCGCCATATCTGCAAGTGTCTGCTCGTTCAATCAGACAATGGAACCTTGTATCACCAAACACACTTCAATCCTGAAGGTGATGAATCACCAAGAATCTACAACTTTCGTCAATTTCCTCCTTTGTTGAGCAATCTGTCACTCTGCCTTCGGATCCATCGATCTGACTCTACCTCGACTCTTATCTTTAAAAGAAATATAAGAAATTTTTTAAACATACCTTAACACCACTCCATGCATAGGTAGAGTGCTCCAAAAAAAAACACACGTAAACCTTAACACTAGTTTTTCTTTGAGGAGGATACGATTCTTATACTGTCTTTGAGAATTAACGAAACACACAAAACAAATAAATCACATGCAATGGGAGTACTTGATATATGGGGTCGTTCAGAAAAAATGTGAGATGACCAGCGCAACTGCTGGTAGACGTGGAACAACTCACACAGCCTCCCTCAAGAACCCATGTGACTCCCTCACTTGCCCATGGCCTAGGTTGGCCCTCCACCCGACCTCACAGCCACTACAGCCACGAATTGATTCAACGAGTAGGAGAAGGGGGTTTTAGTTGTCTCAACGAGCTATGAGATGCACCAGATCTGAGTACGCTCCAACCTCACGTAGCAAATAAAAAACTCACGCTTTATAACATGAAAACTAGTCGACGCTCCTCAAACGCGCAAAGGGAAGCGCTAGCGCTCTTGTGCTATTGAAGGGGGGGCGTTGCAGCATTGGGCGAGAATGGGAGTGTGAGCGCGAGTGCCCTAGAGCTCCTAGACGCAAACAAAGGGAGCACGAGGGATCTGATTTTTTTAATTCCATAAGTGTGAGAGGGATCGACGCTCCTCTAACACTGCATGGGGAGCGCTCGACACCCCTACTTAATTAATTTGAGATCTTCCACTTTGGATCTCACCTCAGAGGGTTGAATCTGTCGGATCTCCAATATCTCTCTGATACCAACTTAAAATTTAGAAGAAAACACACAAGTGAGACTACGCTCATAATCTATTATTGATTGAAGATTGATTACATCATTATATAGGAAACCATATCTATTTGGGCGGTTACAACAGATCACAAATAAATAGGATCTACATTAAAACAAGTAGAGTTCAACTGCGTAACTACTTAATGCTCCATTATTTCCAAGTAGATCATGGGCTATGTGAACCATATTATTTATAACTTGTCAACATTGTAATACAAAATGAATGAGATTGCTGAAACTAAATTAAAATATTGATAATATGTTGCAAAACCATTGAAAATCCTAAATTGTCGGGATAGAAACAAACTGTCAAAAAAACAATTCTTAGCTTTGATCATTTATGCCCCCTCTTCTTCTATGAAGATGAAAATGCATCTACTACACATTTGATTCTTTCAAAGCACGCCTTATTCTTCAAACTTTGTCAAATTCTTTTGTTGCACCTATGTTTTATTTGTGGGCTTTTCCTTTGCATCCCATATGAGATGTTCCTCGGATATGGCTCTTGTTCGAAAACCTTTTCTAACAATATACAACAATTCCAACAATCATGGTAGTATTTTCACAACAACCATGGTAGTATTTTCACAACAAGATCATGACTACAATAATTGCTTATAGCAATGGCACATTCGAATTCAAGAATGACAACTTCCAATTAATATAGGTGGTGATTTTATCTTAATGAGTTTCAAATTGATACTGGTTGCAACATTCTTTGTTCCTACATGTGTCTTGCTACCTTCAAACTTCAGCTACAATCAAGGTTGAGCATTCCCTACTCCCCTCATGGCCTCCTTGCACATATTGTGGTTCATAAATGATACGAAAGCATCGTATTTTTTTATACAACTAGACCTTCTATCACAATGACATCAATTATAAAATTTGAAAGGCTACTCTTAATTTTAAGTTGAAGGGTACATATATTCATTCAATCTTTAAGTTGAAATAGTAGTTGTACTTCAATTTACAAGAGTAAACTACGTACACACCTCAAAAATATATTTTAAATAAAATATCATCCTTCCAATTATTTAAAATGTTAAAATTTAACGAACAACTAAATAGATGAGTTGAAATTTCAATATAAAGTAATGATAAGCATACTTTGTAATTTCAAATATAACATTTTGATGGGTTATATATATACAAACTCATAAACATTGAGCCCCATTTTCTTTGAAGAAATTTCAATGTGTTAAAAATGACAATATAAAAATTCAAGCATGATCACAAATCAAACATTTTTGTTAGCACCAATATAAGAGAATGTAATTTATTAATCTATGTGATGCATGAGAACTACATATTATATTCATATTTTGAGCATACCCCAATCCTGCTTAACCATGAGAATCATGTTCATTATAGATCTTATTTAAAAAGAAGAAAGTGCAGTACATCTTGAGGCCTTTGCTAAAGGGTGGCAATTCCATCAAAATACTATAAAAACAATGAAGAGACCATGCTTGCATTATAGGTCTCTATGAACATGGAAATCTAGCATGGTTGCATCCATTGCGTATTATTTAAGTTAAGATGTTTATGATTTGGAGCTTCCCAAGATCCATAAAAAAAATGAAACTAAATGAAATTACTCACTCAAGACCACCAAGTATGTTATTTTTATTAAGGATATTGATTGTCCATTTTATCTCTCAAACCATGTGAAAATGCATGAAAGAGTGGGATGTTAGAGCATAATCCCTAATGCATAAGTTTGATGATAATAAAAATTATGTTACCTTCTCCCTAGATTTCTTAAGAATCCTACCCGGCTTCAAAAAATGTTGTTCCAAGCATTAATGCTACAAAGGATATGTCTCATTGATCTTGGGCTTGGGGTGAGGCAGGGAGAAAGAGAGATATGGAGCATTCTTAGGATATTTGCAAAGTATCATCACACTAATGTCATTGTTTCTAGAAACAAAATTAGAAAAGTGAAAAAGTGTGACAGATAAAGATAAATGGAATCAAGAAAAGGAGAACGATCATTTTGGAGAACAAAGAAGTGAGGTTTTGGTAATGTTATAAATTGAATGAACACAATCGCAATTCTCATTGTTGTAATTCCAATTTTAGGTTTTCTAATGTTGAGAAAGTTCATTTTGTGCAAGTTCATATATTAACTTAATCGAGAACATACAAGTTAGAAAATTTCACCAAGCTTAATAGAGTTTGTAAACCCAAATATAATGATTAAATAGTTTTATGTGAAATAAAGAAAAACCATGCATTAACTTTATGATGAGCTTGACCAAACTTGTACAAGTTTGTTGAATTATTGAGATATTTACATTCAAATTCTTAGTTATGTGTTTGTTCTCATTATCTATTGCATTAGCAGGGATGTGATGAATTACATACTAAGTGGTTGAGAGACTCACCAATGTGCTGAAATAATTATCATATTAGATACCAAAGCTATAGTTGTGTCATGAATTTTAAAAGGAAAACACATAGCATTATGAATACAAAGTCAATTGGGTTTATCCCAAGTGGTTTGTGCTGAGGGGTGCTTTCCCCCCACCCAGGTCCAATTCCCGCAAGTGACATGTTGATCTCTAAAATGAGAAAGCTATCGAAAAAACCTCGACTTTCTACAAAATCTAGTTTACCCTGGGTACCATCCTCAGAATGAGGGGAAGTGCCCGGTGGGTTTCCTCATGCTCTATTCCAAGTATAAAAAAAAAACATTATGAATACAATGAAATAAATATGAATCAATTTTTTTTATAGCATTAATGAGATGAAATATATGAACATGAAAAACTAGAGATAACTTGATTTCCATTTATTTACTCAATGTCTATTCTTTGATCTTCAAAATGGACATTCAACAACTTATTTGTAATTAATCTTACTAATAATATTCCAATGTCACTAAAATTTACATCCATAACCTATGACTAATTGCTTTGGTTTTTTTACAGAGTCAAGAGTGGATGCAAAGATAAAATAAGAAATGACATTATGGCAAGTGTTAGAGGCAAAGATAAAAAAAACAAATGGCATTATGGTGAGTGTAGGATTCAAAAACATGAAGTATGTAAACTAAATGCAATGTCAATTCTCATATTGAAAAGAATTGACAATGCTCATAACATATGAATTCAAGTGGGGATTCATAAAGACAAGGTGTCTGAATTTCTTTGGAGAGATTCCATTAAATAACACATAAAATAGTGCATACACCAATATGGTCGTAGGATATTTATCTAGGTGTGAGCTATGTGATGAATTTATTGTTGTGGAAGGGTACACTATATCAAGGAATACATAAGAGCCAAATAGAATAAAAATGATTTTAGTCTTTAAATGCTAAAGGGAAGTATTGTGTAATGAACCAATGCTCATTTACCAACTAAGCATTGTAAGTGACAACATTGATGAGTTATTGAAAAATAACCTTTTTTTGATATTTTTTGATATTTGTTATCCTTCATAAATGACAAAAAAATGTTTATATAATTATCCTTCTAGAAAATCTTGAATCATCCTTTTAAGACAACTTTTAACCCCTTGGAAGGGCTAGAAAAGTTTCAATTTTTATCACTGGGTGGCGAATGCTTTTAATGGTGAACGACAACTACGCCCTTCTTTTTTTAATTTCATATAGCAGTTTTTTAATTTCATATAGCAGATACAAAGAAACTCAACTCCATGGGTTGATTTACAACTCGATGTTGGATCTATCAATTGGTGCATACATGATACAAGTCTAAAACCAAATTGACGAGCACATATCAGTTACACACATTAATACTTCTTATTTGTGACTGGTTGATTTTCGCTTTGGGTACAAGAGGTCCCGAGTTCGATTCTCGGAATGCCCCTTTCTTCGATTTCCGTTTTCATGAAAATGTAAGTGTTGCAGTCGGGCATTTTCTAGGTCATGACCACAATTGTTTACAGAATAGGCTTAAAAAGCGTTCAATATTTTTTCAATAACATTTTTTTTCCTTCCGCGCAGCACGCGCGGATTAAGATGTGAAGATCACTTTCACATCACTTTCACACTTCTTAAAGCCCTTTCCTGTGTCATAGCTTGACAGGAAGGTTAGTGGGAGAGTAATAATCCTAATCTAGTTAATATCACTTTAGCATCTACCTTTGAGAAAAACACAAAACCTATCCAACCTTGAGCAAGGAGATGAAAAAACGGACCATGGCCAATCATTGGTTCCCATTTTTCTTGTAACCAATCATTCAAGGTATCCCTTGCTATTTGCCTCCCCTGAAATTTTTTGAATAGGGATTTTTTTGAGTAATCTAGGATCTGATCCACATGGATATCATCGCCAACCACTATCCTAACACCTCCCTCCTTCTTCCGGAGTATTCTTATCCATTTTCTTTGAATATTCAACCCTCTAGATACAAGCTTCTTTTGAATGAAAGTCCTACAAATTGTTAAACATCCCAGGTCTAGCTTGCCACCTACAAAAAAACACCACCACCAATCTCATTCTCCTATGTGACACTAACCTCCTTTAATTTGTTATAAAAAAACCAAAAACCCTAATCTTGTTCAAAAGGTTCTCTACTTGGACACTCTTACCCATCGATTCTTCTGGAGTAAATTATGCACGAATAGTCCTAATTTCACTAGAGGAAGTGTCGGGCACATTGAATCCCCTCACTCTAGATAGTAGATCTTCACTTTCCTGCATTGTAGAACTATCACTGACTCTACCAACCGCCTAGTAGCTCCCCTCCATGTCACCATAATCCACAAGATCTGGATTATCTATAGTCCCAATGTACTCCATCACAAGCCCCCATATTATCATCCTCTAGCTAAAAATTAAACACAATAAATGATTACAAAACAAAACACCAAGTTGATGGGTATCCTTGACATATCATATATAATTATTCATCATGACATGCCATTTATTAAATAGTATCATGATGATATGTATAAATTATTAACTGTTGAGACTCTAAACCCCGAGTTGACGAGTATCCTTGACATATCTAGCAGTACACTTTGTTGTCTTTCAATGACATTTTGTTTGATCTATCCTTGACACATCATATATAATTATTCATCATGATATGCCATTTATTAACTAGTATCATGATGATATGTATAAATTATTAATTGTTGAGACTCTAAACCCCAAGTTGATGGGTATCCTTGACATATCTAGCAGTACACTTTGTTGTCTTTCAATGACATTCCCTTTGATCTTGCATGTATTTAGAAACAAGGGCAATGAAAATGGTGATAGTAAAATATATGAGGCCTCCTAGAAGTTTTGCCATTGCAACATAAGAACCATTCAGAGAGGTACAATGAGTAGTTGACTCCATATTCAAAAAAGGTAGGGAAAGATTTGCAATTTTCTATATATGGAATTAATTCACTAAATTAAGAGCACGCATAGGTAGTCGTGAAAAGAAAATGCCATCATCAATTTGTAGAACTTGGTTACCAAGAAAATAATAATGCAAGCCTAAGTTAATATCAAAACAACTAATAAGTTTCTTCTTCATACCAAGGATCATGTTAAAACGATGTTGCCCATAAGAATCAAATCATTGCATACATGAGAAAAAGAAGAACGTCTCTGACATGTTGAATCATATAAAAAATATATAAAAATTTAAATCTCATTAGCAATAACTAAAACCACTAACAATGCAGAATCAATCAATATTCTCATCTCATACCTTGAGAGCTTATTTCAACCCATAAAAAGATTTCTTCAAGTAGTCCTCTAAAAATTTAAAGTCTATAAAACTAAAATACAATTTTCAAATATAATCTCCACTTTAGCTTCATTGAAACAATGGAGAAAGTGTACTTGATCCATTTATGACCATCAACACGATTGCAATGAACTCTTTTATTGATTATCGAGGATTTGATACAAATTGAATAACCAAGTTTCTAAAGCAACACTTTGAATTGTATCAAGAATAAAATCTATCTAGACACTACGAAGTATTTCCATAGGAGGTTCCATATTTCTGAAGTGTAAGGATTCAAACAAACAAAATTCAAATCGAAAGGTAAATGCAAATAAACAAAATTCACCATACCATACGGTTATTCTTCCAAATTTGTTCCTCTATCTGCTCGGAAAACCGATGATTGCCATTCCTCCAAACTTGTAAGCAAATCCCATTTATTATCATCGCATTTTATTTTTTTAGAACAGCGATAAATTACCAAATATGGTCTCATTGCTGTAGTTGTGAAATTCCCGAAGGCAAGAGTTCGAGCCTCACTCACCCAACTTTATTTTCTTGAACAACGATAAATTGCAAAACATGACCATGTAATGAATCTGCCATGATCGGAAGTATAAGGGTGGTGGTGTAGTTGGCTAGCGTTAAATTACAAAACATGACCATGTAATGAATATTCTATGATCGCAAATATATGGGTGGTGGTGTAGTTGGGTAGTTCAGGTAGTTATAGCTGAAAAATAATTTAAATTTTATAGAAACTATATAAAATCTTCAAACATTTTATTTTCTTTAACAACGATAAATTACAAAACATGATCATGTAATGAATCTGTCATGATCGGAAGTATATGGGTGGTGGCGTAGTTGGTTAGCGCTAAATTACAAAACATGACCATGTAATGAATATTCCATGATCACAAATATATGGGTGGTGGCGTAGTTCACTAGCGCAAGTCGGATAGTTATAGTTGAAAAATATTCTAAATTTTATAGAAACTATACAAAATCCTCAAACATTTTATAGTTTGCATATTAAACATCAGTCAAATTTGCAAAAGTTTTTACAATCTAAAATAAATTACCATCCTTAAAATCGTCTATATCCATGAATTGATTTACAACTCTTCTCTATTTGATTTTATTTGTATATCCTCTATACCCATAAATTGATTTACAACTCCTTATTTGATATGTATATCAATTAGTACAAACAAATCTAAAACCAAATTGATGAGCACATACTTACACACATTTATTATAATAAAGTTGACCTTCTTATTTGTGACTAGTTTATTATGGTATAAATCAATTTTTTTCAAAAAAAAAAAGTGAATAAACATAGATGATATATTAAATTATAAAATAATTTTATTATAAATGTAAGTTTTATATCTTAATAATGTAAGATTAAAAATATGATAGATTTTTTTAAAAACATTACTTTAAATATCATTGATAATATACAATTTGAGTGAGTCTAATGGTTAAGAACATTTGTTTTTTCCTTGAAGGCCACATGTTCAAATTGAGAGGGGGATAGTGTATGTATCATAGTTTTAAAAACCGGTCGAACCGGAATCAGAACCAGCCGATTTGACCAGTTTGATGGCCGACCGGTTTGAACGGACCAATAAACCGAACCAATCGACCGGTTTATGACAGAAC
>JASDQU011309938.1:0-25282 GCA_032191745.1 Picea mariana
TCGGAGATTGGATGAGTGCAAACGTCGAGGAGGTAAAAAATTCTAATAGATAGATCATGCCTCACTGTAAACTTTGCTCTTCCTCAACATAAAATTTGGGTGGCTAGAACAAAAACAAAGGGGGGTACACATGTTTTGAAAAATTAACCTTATTCGAAAAATATTCAACAAGAACCAAATGACCTTACCCGATTATAAAATTGTAGGTTAGAAATGCTATTTTTTCGTCAACCTGTAACCCTCAGTTATCCCGCTCCTATGTGATATGGTTCTACTTTAACAACTATTACTATAAACTCTAGTCTTCCTCATTATAAAATTTGGGTTGTTGGGACGAAAACAAAGAAAGGTACATATGTTTTGAAAAGTTAACCATATGCAAGAAACATTAAAAAAATCAAATAACTTTACCCATCATATAATAATAATAATAATCTAATTTTAAGATCACAAACAAACCAAACATCAAATTCATATATAAAACCCCTTGTTTATTGGACAAGGGACTTCCTACATACAACTATTGAATCCTCCATACAACTATAGAATGATAAAAAATGCTATTTTAATAATATAATTTAGAATAATACATGAAGGAATTTTCAATAATTTAAAACTCATGACTATCTTTGTCAAACAGAAGGAGGTAACGCCTTTTTTGACTTTTGCATTGACCTACATTGAAGGGTCTGGAATTAATATCCCATAATGGTGTTCAAAAGTGCAAAAGGGTTAGGTGATGTGTGTGCTCCCGATCTTTATCGTTTGCACATTTTAATCCTAGAATACACCCACCGACTTTTTCAATTCAAAATTTTCAATCACAGCCCGACTTACTCCCTCAACGATGTTGACTTCCCTTTGTATGTATTATTATCATGTTCATGGTAAGCAACTATATCCGATATTCGTTAGCTTCTCTCCCACGATATCGGCGGGACTTATTAAGTCTGCATGTCACCCACAAATACTGGAGCAATAAAAGCCCAGATTGAATGAACGAACCCCTGCCGTCAAACAGATCAAACCAATAGCTCAAAGAAACTCTGCCTCTGAAATGAAATAAAAACACAAGACGGGGAGGAGAAGAGCGTTTTCTGTCTAAGTCTCATCATTCATTCATTAAGGTAGAGGCAGGTTTCTGTGATTTGTTGCAGTTTTTCAAAGTGTGGGTGTTTTTTTTGCGTGGAATGAGACAATAACTGGTTTATTATTCTGGATTCTTTGAGGTTGCACTTCGCTGTTTGCTTGAGTGATAACATGTGTTTTTAACTTTTTTATTTTATTTTAATTTTTTTTTGTTCAACAAGAAATGGGTATTGTTGATTTCTGATAAGTGGGGATGTTTTATGGTGTGATGAAGTTAGGGAAGAATGAGGTGGGAAAGGGTGAAGATTAAGACAAAAGTCGGAGAGGACCCAGACGCCAAAAAGTCTCCTGGCAGGAAAGGTGGCGGGTTGGGTCCAGGCAAGAGATGGGGTCACACATGCAACACTCTCAGGAATGGCCGCTCTTTCTATGTTTTCGGAGGTTATGGGAAGGACAATTGCCAGACAAATGACGTTCACATTTTTGATCCGAGTAACAACTCAACTCTTCTTTTTCTTGCTCTTCTGCTCATATGTATTAAAATAAAATTGAAAATGAAAAATGCTGTGCATATCCAAAATCATGTTTTATGGTCTGTGTAAAATTCCTTGTGCAAGAGGTTTGAAGTAATGGTTAAACATTAACCTAAAACCATAGTAGCCATCTTCAGAAAAGAAGTGAGGATGGTAGAGCAAACAAAACTGTTAAAACCTGACGCATTCAAGGGAAAAGAAATATAGGACTGGATAAAAGGTGATGCTCAAAAATCACTTAACAATGAGTTGAATGAGGCAGCTTAACAGACTCAACCTTTTCAGAGCTCTGGATTTTTCCTAGAACTAATCCATTCCATGGATATAGAGTTGCATTGTTAATAGAATGGAATTGGGATGACATGCGGTCATCCTACAACTGTACAGCAAGGTTGGTGAGATCTAGAATTAGGAAAATACAATTGGAGTTAGATTTTATTTCAATCAAAGTTGACTGTAGGGTTTGTGGTCAAAATATTGATCATGGATCATCACTTCTTTCTATGAAAACAATTTGTATAAATGATAAAGCCGGAATAAATACTGAAAAACTTCAATTTTATTTTAATAATCTTCCATTTGCTGTTAAAAAACCTACATTTCTGTTCTAGATAGTAGGTTTGCATTGTGAGATCAGTTGTATTAGAACCTCATTTAATGCTTTTAGATATGGAATGGACAAATTTGCCCCCCAAAAATATCAATATGACTGCAATTGCAATTCATTATTTTTTGAACATCATTTGCAATTTCATCAAGCTTGAACTGATCAGGAAAACACTTGGGTATATTTTGCACCTAGCCATAGTGGTTTGAAAGAAACACTACTCAGTGACCCTACACTGTGTTTCTTTCAACTTTCCAAATAAATGGTTCTACTTATTTATTATTTAACCATTTGTTTTGTGCAGACAAACAAACATGGACGAAGCCAATATTGAAAGGAAATTCTCCTACTCCCAGGGATAGCCACAGTTGTACAACTGTTGGACAATGTCTATTTGTTTTTGGTGGCACTGATGGGCAGAATCCTCTTAGAGACCTGGTCATACTTGATACAGGTATATTTCAATTTTTACTCTGGCTTTTCAGATTATTTTAAAGATAATTTTAAGCATGCACGGAATTTGTGATCATATGGAAGATTATGAATACCAAGTCGTAATCCTGTAAGAAAGTATTATATTCTTGTAAGCATTTGGTGGTTGGCAAAATAATAGAAATATCAAGTCTTAATGCTGTAAGAAAGCATTAAATGCTTGTAAACATTCAGTGGTTGGGAAAATATTAGAAATAGGTCTTAATAGGATAATTTTCCAATGCATCCAGCATTCGGAAATGGAAACGTCAAACCCATGTATGAAATGTTAGATGTCTTGGTGAACACTGAAGATATAGAGAATCCTAACTTCCATGCATGTAAGGAAATCAGTATTTGCGATTTGTATGAAGTTCATAGCAACTTAAATCTTGGGAAGAATAGGATTTGTGCATTACTGCAGTGATTCAGAAAGAGATTTTGACAAAAATATTTTCTTCTGCTTAATGCTATGTCAAAAGACAAAAAAATGGGAAAAGTAGTGGTTAAAGAGAAATGAATACATCGTTTGAAGCCATAGTTGGGTTGGAGAATTAACAAAATGGAAATTATCTCTATGTCAGAAAATTTAATGGTATCGAATAATCAATAAGATTTTATTTAGAGAGCCCATCCTTCTCTCCTGGTGATTATTTGGTGAAAACTGTGAATGTTAATGGCAGTTTATTGTTAATCAGAATGCTTGCCAAATTGATTCTTGGGCACATATAAGTGGTCACTTGTCGGAAACCGATCAAGATAAATCAACTGAATGGCATGGACATCAACATTATTTCAGGCCTTTTAGTTGATTTCGATTTAGACAAGTTTGAAATGGTGAAAGTTGAAACCTTATATCACTTATATTTCTCAGTTTTCATCAGAGTAATAACATGTTGAAACTTAACTAGATTGATATGAGGCACTTTATCAAAGTAAAATTCAAAACAATGGTTTATCAATGTTAATTTAAAAACTTAACTAGATTACAATCCTTGGTTTCTTCTATTTGGAGCAATGCGTGTACTTAGGTGTTTGTTTAATACCATAACTTCGGCAGTTACACATGTGATTTCAAGAATGGAGGAAGATTTGGTTAAATAGTTCTATAGTGCATGACGCAATGAATTCTCATGCCTACATTCTGGAATCAACTTGGTTGTGGTCTTGGAAGTCTCTTGAAGGAAGCGCATATGGGTAAGGGCATGTTCAGTAACTTGTCTTCACTATATAAGTTCATTTTATTTCATCTAGTTTATTTGATTATTCAACTGTACTCATTTTGTTGCTATTTATTATTAATGCAACTTGTTGGTTATCTTTATTTCTCTTCGTGTGTATGTTGTGCAGTACTCCTTATGCATTATTAAATACGAGTTATGCTCTCTAATTAGATAATCTGGTTTGCGATCATGATATTGGCATTAGGACTATAAGAACAAGTTGATGTCATTAGATCCATCGTTTTTTGTAGGACATCTCTTCTTAACTTTTCACCCATATTTGCTTATCTTGACCATCTTTTTGGCTTAGTCATTTAGGTTGAATTTGGGCGTCATTGGAAATGAGTGATATGTCTTAGTAAAATTTGAATGGTTCGTTTTATCACACATTTATCTTCAGTTGACACATTGGCATCCCTCCTCAATGGCATATGGGCATTGTTACCACACAATCTAGCACCTTAGTGCAAAGCCTTCACAAGGCACCAAGACTAGTGGAACATTGGAAGATATTACCACTGTCGCCTAGGTAACAACTTCCCTCTCTTTAGTGAAGGAGTGAATCCAACACAAGGGAGGATTCCCTAGTAGCCTCCAAGAATCCCTAGCAAAATATAATCAAGTCTAGGGCCTCCCAGTAGCTACTCAATCTACCACCAATGAGATAAGATAAACAAGGTATGGATAAGGTGGTAAAACAATGCAATTTCCAGATTTGAAGAGTTGAGGATCTAGTTCAATCTAGGAGATTTTTCAAGTCAAATTTAGGCTGTTGTAAAACAGTAAAACTAAAAGAAGAAAAAGAAGAAAAAGCTAAAGGCTGTTGTAAAACTTGAAGGAAAGATATAAATTTACAGCAGAAATACAAGTTATTACAGCAGCAATAAAATTACCCCTTTAATAAGTAATCAACCAATGAAACAAGAGGGTTAAATAGTGAGTTAAACTAGGGTTTAATTAACTAACAAAAATCAGAAATTTAAGAGGCATATAACAGCCCTAAAACCTTAGACATGCATCCCTAGATGGCTGTAATAATAAAACAGCAATGTAAATTAGGGTTTAAAGTTGTTTATTAGGTCAACAACATACATAAAAGTCAAAACGTCTTCATCTTTTGTGGCTGAAAATAAATATTTGCTGTTATAAGTCTCTAATTTAACTCTAAAACAGTTAAAATAGAGTAAAATTCAGATTTTAATGATTGACTATTGGGAGAGTTAGTGCCCACTATATTTTTGGGCATATGGGGTCAATTAAGGACTCCTTTGAAGAGATGTGAGTGGATCTAGGGTGATATCTAGAGGTTGTTCACTACTAACCCTAGAAGATCCTCCTAGTATATCACTGGATCTTCAAAGACAATTCAAGGGAAGGTTCTTCTCTAGTAATCTTCCAAGAGCTTTAATGAGAAGGGTTTGTTCAAGAAAGATTCTCTATCATGCCAAAYTCACATTTTGATTCCTTGGCATATAGTGATTGATCCTCCATGATACTCAAAATCTCCTCTAGATGTCTCAAGTGCTCCTCCCATGTCTTGCAATCAAGAGATCATCAAAGAATACCAATAGAAACTTCCTCAAYTGCTTTTTGAAGATGTGATTCATGCAGGTTTGGAAAGTAGCTGGTGCGTTGGTCAACCCAAATGGCATGACCAAAAACTCGTAATGCCCATAATGGCATCTGAAAGCAGTTTTTGGAATGTCYTGCGCTCTAACTCTAATCTAGTGGTAACCCGATCAAAGATCAATCTTTGAAAAATACACTGCTCCATGTAACTCATCCAACAACTCATCGATCCTGGGAACTGGGTACCTGTTTTTTTATCATCTTCTTATTCGATGCTCTGTAATCAATGTACATCCACGTTGTGCCATCCTTCTTCTTCACCAACACTACAAAAGAAGGGAATGGACTCGAACTTGGCCTAATATGCCCTATCTCCAACAACTCCTTAATGGTATTTTCGATCTTATCCTTGAATTTCTTAGGATGTTTGTAGGGAGTGGTGATCATTGGTTTGGCTCCCTCCTCCAACTCAATAGTGTGCTCGAATCCCTTGTCGGGTGGTCTCCCTGGTGGTCATTGCTCGAAGACTCGGTCATATTTAATCAATAGTGTCTGGAATCTGGATGTCCTCCTGATACTGACGGTTGCTTCCAGAAGGTTTCTTAGTAGTGAGCAGGCACTCTACTGCATAAGCAACATCCTCGTGTCGAAATATCCCCTCCATCCGTTTGGCTGAGATGATCTTGGGAGCAGTGTTGCAAACATCGACATTGACAAAATATTGCTGAGGGTCCGAAAACGAAAATATCGACAACATTGGGGAAAATATCAGAAAATATTGGAAAATGTCGTAAGAATGAAAAACAATGTTGTGAGAATGAAAACATTGGAAAATATTGCCGACCCTGATTTTGAAGATAATATCGCCAACATCACGATATTATCGCGATGTTGGTAACATTGCCTGGGAGCATCATTTGACATGCCTCTCAAGATCACCTTCTAGGCTTCCTCCCATTTGTTGCTTTAAATTCCATCTCTATGGCTTGGTAGTCGACCGAATGTCTCCCGATGGAAACAAGCCATTGGACCCCAAATATGACATTGGTGTCCTACAACTCAACTACATAAAATTCATCCATCACTGTGTAGTTGCCCAATGTCAATCATAGCTGTGAGATCTTCTGTGTGTAGGGCATAACATGCCCCCGACTACTGCCACAACAAATCCCTCAAAATCCATCGTAGGAATCCCCCTCTTAGCCACCAAGGATGAGTTAATAAAATTGTGGGTTGCCTCACCATCAATCAATATGGTGACTCGTTGACCTTGTACAACACCCATGATCCTGAAGGTGTGAAATCTGGGGACACTCGATAGAGTGGCGATAGCTCCACTATTGGCTTCCTCCTGTGGTTGCTCCTCAACTGATTTGTCATGCTCACAATCTTGTGCCTGGTCTTCTTCCTCCTCCTCCTCGCTCTCTGAAAGCACTTCTATGTAATGTGCTTTTCCCTTGCCCATACATCTGTGCTCCGGTTCCCATGGGTCCTTGCAGTTGAAGCACAGGTTTTTCTTCCTCAACTCATTACGAGTTGCCTCATCCATCTTCTCCTTACTCGTTCCTTCTTTCTAAAAGGGCTTCTTATCTTTGTTCTTCTAGGGAATGAACGGTTTGGAGAAAGTTTTTGTCTTTGGGATCGCATCCTCCATGTCCCGTGTTCAGATAATAGCATCCTGTAACGTCTCCGGTTTGAAGGCCTTCACCCAACCACGTAGTGGCTCGGATAAACCCTCTGTGAACAACATCACCAGTCTCTGCTTAGATATGTCGGTCATTGTGACTGCGATCCTATGAAACTCAATGATGTCAGCATCCGATGTCCCAACCTGTTTGAGCTGTGCCAATTCTCTGAAATGTAGCTCCAGATCTTTCCTGTCAAATCTCTCCATCAACCTCTGTGTGAAGTCCAAATAAGAGGTAATGGTAGCATGTCCCAAAGTGACCAATCCATGGTACCACCAGTCACGGGCCTCCCTATTCAAATGCAAGGTAGCAAATTTAATCGCCTCTGTGTTTGTCATGGTGTTAAGCTGGAAATAGGTATCCAACTTTTGAACCCATGCCCTAGCTGTGGATTTGCTTGAACCATCGAAACAGGGGATGGTGAGCTTCCCAATCTTCCTCATGAGATCAACATTCTACTGACCCTTGTTGCCCTCCCTTGGCCTGTTCCTATATTTGATATTGCAGTAGTCCTGTAGGGACATGACCGCCTGAAAACCCTCGCCCATAGCCCGACACTCCCTCCATTAATCAACAAAGGTCTCACCTTGACCTTATTGTCCTTGATTCCCTGCTTGTTGATTCCCAACGAACTGAGGTAAAAGCGGCCTGGGGATGATTCTTCTGTGGTTTTGGTACCAACTTGTGTAGGAATATGGTTGTTGTTGCTGCCCTCTGCGTGGTTTCCATTATTCCCGTTGGGACCCCCTGCACCATTGTTGCCCCCATGGTGTCCATTAGTGACTCCATTACCATTATTACCCCCATGGTTCAGGTTTGCCTGGCTGGTAGCAATCAACTGTGCCAATAGCTGTGCTAATTGTTGCTGCCCATTTTATATGCCCTCTAAAATTTGCAAAGCCATGTCTTCATTCTGAACCCCCATAGCTACTTCTTCTTGTTCTGCCTCTGGTTGGTTTTCCTCTACTGTTTCTTCCTGGTTAAAAATATTTTCTGCCCCTCGCTGCCTCCTACTTCTTTAGGTGATGTACCCTTCTCCGTCTCCTTGATTCATGAATTTTTAAATCCCCTCAGGCTGGCAGGACTGAGGCTATGCTACCACTGTAATGTTCCCCCTTGATTCTTAAGGGTCTTTTTTTGTATATGTGCTGTGAATACTTCGTCAAACAGTGGTTACAGTAGTGATTTAACAGTGTTGCTGGTGTGATAATATTTTAAACAGTTTGGAGCTCCATGGGATACATTCTTGGCACACACATTTACATAAAATGTAACAGCAATACATCGAATAACAGGGATCAGATTTAATAGCTATATATAGAAGATAAATCTGACTATTATTTAATACTGAGTTGGGCTGTTACAACAGTGGGAACATCCACGAACTTCTTCTTATTACCACAGCAAATAACCGATTAAAATCTGACCTGTATAAATGTGAATATACAACAATAAGAAGAGATAAGCAAGCCTGGGAGTTGTAGAGGCGCTGTAACAATGACAGAGATAAAAGACAAAAGTCTCTTGCAGAATACTCGCTCTCACTTCTTCCAGAACTCAGCCCTCAAGAGATATGCCTTCCCCCCCCTCCCCCCCATATATATATATATATATATATCAGCCTGCAGATAGATGAAATACGCCTGGGATGGACAGCTCGACCTCCAGGTTGAGTAATGTGCCCAGCAAGAATGATATGGCTTACCCAATGACTTTGAGCAACCCTTACTCTGCAAACTCGTTCCCCTTTGAAGATTTGGCCCCCTTTCCACAGAGATCTCAGCCCAGAAATGATAGAAATTACTCAGCAATGTAAAATCTCAGTCTCCACAAGGCATTCGACCCCCTTCTTTCAATCACATAGTCTCCCCACGCTAAACTCATCCACAACAAACATCTTGACCTCCTTCTCACGAATATCTCGGCCCAGTATGAGAGATTCGAATCCCCAAGTACAACAGTCTCCACTGCTGCAAGAAAACTCTGCTACAAGATGAAGAACTTCATTGCCCAAAGGAAAATATCCAACCATACTGAAGCACAAATGAAGAAATCTATATGATCTCTTCCCCAAATGACTAGCTAGGGTGGATATGTTACACCACCGAAACGAATCTCTGAAATTCTCCTAGGGTTTTTGTCCCAAGAGTTCACAAAGCCACAAAGAGCTCTCTCAAATGAGAATTAGAAAATGACTAGACAAAAATGAGAGAGGGCACCCTCTTTTTCCCCTTTTATTCTTTGGTTGACTCTTTTGCGACCATTTTACCTTTTAATAAGTTTAAGTGACTTTTCATATTCTCAATAGTCACTTAGGCGCCTTTTTACTTAATGTCACCTTTTAAAATTAATTAATTCCCGCTTCGATGACATTAATAAATAATTAATTCCCTTTTTCATACTGACTATAGCCCACGGGAATTACTTAGGCTATTTCGTGCATCTCCTAGAGGACTCATTTGGAAAGGGACATTACAAACAAGGGGGTAGAACTCATGCGTCATTTTCTTTCTTAGTTTTTAGACTTTGTTTTTCTTGTTTCTTTGCCTTGCATTTTGAATTAGGGATTTTGCTCTTTCTATATCGTTTTTTATATAAAGCTGCATCAACCTTGGGCATTCAAGCCCGTTCGTCTCATGGGATTATGAAGCATGAACCTTTTTGGGATACATGTAACAACCAACCCAAAATAAAGGACAATGGACAAAGGATCGATGGAATATGTTATGTATGGTAAGGGATATGGACACATTACCCCTATTAAGGCCCCTGATAGTACAACTTTGCTCAGGAGTGACAACACTTGACTAGGAGACGGTGATGACCACCTAGGTGAAACAAGGCAAAAAGTATAAATTTAAAGCATCATGATTCATAATCCAATTCAACCCATGATCACCATTTTCATGCCCAAAAAATTGACGTTATCACTCGATATGAAGTGTCAGAATAATGTACCTCAATGTGTAATGCACTTGGAAGACATCTATGGGAAACTCTCTGTGGAGAGTTTAAAATGTCATCATAGGAACTGCTGTCTAAAATGTGGATCACGGAGAAAAAAATCTCCTCTAGTTACCCCTAGAAGTGAGAGGGGGTAATAGGCATGATTTTCTCTATCTATGTAGTGTTTTGTAGATAATCTAAAGTAATCACTAATCAACATATGACAAAGGGAGCATTTTCTTAAATGCCATATTTACTTTGGTATATTTCTTTACTTAGTTGCTCAAGTGACATACTCATGAAGTGGATCCCTAGGGAAGATTGACAATTGGGGGTTGAATTGGGGTGAGTGAATTAGATTTGCAATCCATGTTTTCACACCTCATTACTAAATCATTGTTTTTTAAATGCCCCTATATGAGCTCTTGAAAGAAAAGAAGAGAATATGGAAAAGAATAGAAATCATATATTATGTCTAAAATATATCAATCTAGCCACTCATGATTAGAGGTAGAGCATTTGCATGCTTGTCACTGTCTATTTGTGTTATAGGGTGCAATTTTCCACACATGTAGTACAACACACTTAAATAATGACTATGGTTAGTGTATGCTATAGGGTGCTATTCCACTACCCATCATGTTTGTTATGGTGTTGTTCTACGAAATCTTCAAAGTGGCATGCAATGCATTCCTACTCAATCTACTAAGGGTGTGTAGTAATTGCTCCAAGAGGCACATTATATAGTGTAGCCTGTAGGTGGGTGAGATATATTTTTTTAACAATAATTGGGCAAATTGTATTATAAAAAGACTGTAGTAAAAACTATAGCTGGTGTTACCCACCAAGTTGCACTAGGATGGACTTACAGTTGAGCAGCTGAAGATTGAACAAGGAATTGTTCAAAATTAGAATTCAAAACTCTAGCCGACCAATATGGCCACCTTTCTTCTTCTTCTTCTCTA
Organism: Picea mariana; assembly: GCA_032191745.1. NCBI lineage: Eukaryota > Viridiplantae > Streptophyta > Pinopsida > Pinales > Pinaceae > Picea > Picea mariana. The sequence continues at coordinate 11,092 of JASDQU011309938.1, forward strand.
TACCGCATTTCCATGCCCCCCTTGGGGAATTGTAATAATATGAATTTAGCATGATGAACTTGTAATAAGCTTAGCCTCCTAAGACTTAATCATGAGTGCATTACTCTAGAGTGTTTTTTTTACTTATTAATTATTTCTTGCTTGAAAATTTTTAAGCAAGATATAATTTTTGTGTTTTTTCACCCATTTCCTTCAAAGCTGGAGTGTGTACTGATGGTTAGGCCTTAGTAAAGTTATCTAAGTCTAGTGTCTAATGTATATTACCATGCTATTCATCAATTTTGAGTCATATGGAAATTGCACTAAGTCCCCCTTAGGGTTTTTTAATGTTTTTAGTTAATAAAAAATTTCCCGGAAATCGGTTATTTTTAATTGTAAATAAGTCCTAAGTTAAAAAAGTAGTACTAGGAGGCATTATATGCTTTGGGGGTATTCGTTTTCACACTCAGAATACCCACTTTACCTAAGTATTACCTTTTTGAGGGAAAATAGTGATTATTTAATCACTTAAAGTCATTTTCTCTCAAAAATGTCAAATAAAAGACAAAAAAGGAAAAAAGCAGCATCCCTATTATCAGAGAAACATGTCGGAAACATGTTTTGGCATGTTTGGAGTTAACTGAACTTGATGGGAATATGTGGCACTCAAAGGGTGACTTCATTGAGAGTTTGCTTGAGTTATGTGGCAGCACACTCAAGCTTGGAGAGAATCTCAAGTGTGAGGTGCGCCCCCCTCTTGGAGAGAGGCGCCTACCTTATGAGAGGTAGGCGACCTCTCATCCTCTCTCATTCGTTGTGGTGGCATTCTCTTGGAGTATGTGGAGATGAGGCGACTTTTCCTTCATCCAAATGTCTCTCTTCCCCTCCAAGTGGTGCGCCCCCCGTCATTGGGATTATCACCCTCTTTGCTATATAATGAAGGTCCTTAGCCCAAGAATTCCATCGATCAAGCTTCTCTTTTCCTCTCTCATACAAAATTTCTAAACTCTCTTGGTTACTTTCTCATGCATGCAAGTAGATTTCAATTTCAAAGCTATATCAAAGTAGATTTCATTTATGCATGCATGCTAGATCAAATTTTTATTCAAAGTTCTATTATTTTAAGTAGATCTAGCACCTAAAAGTCTCCTTTTAGCAAGCTTCTCTTTCTAGATCTTTAAAGGTTAAAAGGTAGTTTCTTTTGAAGCACTTTCATTTCAATATCTAGCAAGTTTAGTGCTCATTTGTTTGCTGTTCCGAACAACAAACAAAACCAGTAAAAAAGTTCATCATTTGGCTTATTTTAGTGTTGTAAATTGCTAGTTTAGCTTGCCTTGGGCTTTTTCTAACATTGTCCAAAGACACTTTTAAAGTGTTTTTGGGCATCTTTTAGTCTTGTTTTCTTGCTGTTTTGTGCAGGTTGGTGAACAGATAGGAGAATCTTAAGACACTCTGTCCGATTTTGGTGGATTTGGACTATCAGGGACCCTCGAGAGCACCCCATTCATCAACAAACTCATTGAAAACTTGTAAAAACTTGTGATCTCCCTTAATGAATGATCACAAGTCATCCTAAAAAAATGATTGTAACTTCATCAATAAAATCAGTGGGCTACACAGTGCCCGGTTTTCATCCCTTGTGGGGGATCAGTGTCCTTTTTCATGATTGTTCAATTTCGCTTCATTTTTCTCATGCTTTCAAGTTTCACCTAAAGAAGCTAAAATAAACCATAAAATCAATCACATCACTGCTCCAATCACCAACAATTGTTCTCATGCAAAAGGCCTCACACATAAAACCACGGCTGTAATTTTTCTTAAACTTACCAATAAAATCAAGGACCCATTGCTGAAATGGTGCCTCAACCGCCACAGGCTATGAAGGTAAGGAAGCCATATGTTGCTTCCTTGAAAACAACGGACAAGGTTGACATGCTCTAGCAAATTTATGCACATTTGGGAACAGAGTAGGCCAATAATATCCAACCCTCAAGATTTTGTATGTTGTGGTCCTAGCTAAATAATGTTCTCCACAAAAACTTGCATGCAACTCTGTCATCAGTTTTGTAGCCTCAACATCATCTACACACCTGATGACCAATTCATCCGGGTCTATCAAACCCAATCCTCCCTAAGTCATATAATACCGTTATGACTTGAGTCTCAAAGCCCTTCTCTAATGATCTATTAAACCATCTAGACATGTAACATTCTTTGTGTAATACACAATCTATGAATACTAATGATGGTGCTCCAAATCATCCAAAATTGTATACACCATGTTACTATCTCCTTCTACACCCAAAATCCTTTCATTTCCTTTAGTGAGCATCTTTGCCAACCCTTGACCCTTCACCAATTTAGTTGGCTTAATTTCCATGTCATATTCTTGAATCCTGGACATTCATTTACCTCGGATGCCCAAACAGTACTGCTACATCAATATGTCTTTCACCGTTGAATGTGGAACATTCGCTACAATCTTAGAATACCCCACATAGCTCCTGAAATGTTTTAAAGATTGGACTAAAGAATAATCTTGTTTTTCCATGATAGAGTATTTTAGCTCTGAATCTCTAAGTGTTTTGCTCATGAATGCTATGGGTTGCTCCATATTTTTCTCATTCTTTTGGAGCAACACTCCTACAATAGTGTCCTCAAATGCAAATGAAAATATCTGAAAACTTGGGTTATAATCCAAGCTCACCAATACTGGGGCTGAACAAATAGCTTCCTTAATTTTCTTGAAGGCCTCTCTACTCCCATTATTCCATTTAAAAACCGATTCTTTCTTCAACAAATTTGAAATGGGTTTGGTGATTTCTGCAAAATTGGGTATGAAACTTTAGATGAAATTTATTTTCCCAAAGAAAGATTGGACAACTTTCTTACATCCAGGAAAACAAATATTCTGAATGGCTTCTACTCATGATGGGTCAATCTTCACCCCATCCTTAGATATGATATAGCCAAGAAGCTTCTCTTCATCTAACCCCAAAATTGATTTTTTAGGATTTAATGAAATCCCATTCCTTCTACATCTCTCAAATACTTGCCTTAGATAATGATTATGTTCATCTCTTTCGTTGGATGACATATTCAAATCATCTTGGTAAATTTCAATGATCTTGCCAATCAAGTCCCTAAATACAAAATCCATTTCCCTTTGGAATGTGGATCCAACATTCAACAACCCAAAAGGCATCCTTAAATATTCAAAGGTTTCCCATGGTGTAGTAAAAGATGTCTTGTGTTGATCTTCATCCTTGACCAAAATCTAGTTATATCCTGAAAATAATCTATCACAAACAACATACCCAAACCCGTAACCCTTTGCAACACATTTTCCATATTAGGTAACAATAGTTATCCTTGAGAGATAGTTGATTCGGGTCCCTAAAGTCAACATACAATCGTATTTATTCATTTTTCTTTCTCACTACCACTAGGTTTGCCAACCAAGATGAATGTCTAGTTGGTGCAATAATCTTTGCATCAAACATTTTTTGAAGCTCCTTTTGGATAAGGAGTCGGGGGCAATTCAACATTGATTTTTCCGAGTTTTTGTCTAAATGGCTTAGCATCGTCCTTGAGAGGAATGATATGCTAAATGATATCCCCCTTATAAGCTTTCAAATCATCATAGGTCCATGCAAATACGTCTCTATATTCTCTCACCAAGTCCATTCTTCTTTCTATTGTTGAAAGGTTCTTTCCTACTTTGATGAGTTTTGGACTCTCCTTTGATCTAAGGTTTATTTCAACACAATCCTCAGGCTTGCTCACATCCTTCTTTTGTTTATACGTGTTGTCTCTATCAAATATTCTCTCTAATAGAACAAGTCCTTTTGGAAAGTTATTGCCTTGAAGCTCTTTAATTTTCCCCATCTCAAGGTTTTCATCACCTTCATCCCTCCAATCAACTTCATAACCAACAAATTTTCGTGAGTTGTTCATGAATCTAATGATTCAAGCATCATCATGGAACACTTGCCAATATTCAAGATTGTCAGGAACCAAAGGTCTAAAAACAACTTCCATCTTAAACTCCCATAAGACAAGGTTGTCAGTTGGTTGAAGTGTAGAAGCAACAACAACTAAGGAATCAACATGTGTATTTTGTTCTCTTGGGATCACACTAATGGAAAAGGCATCAAATAACTCAATAGTGTCCCAACCGACATGCCGATATTTTTTTAACCTATTGTTTTTAATTCATGGTCGAAATCACTTGACACCAACCACCACCAATACCCTAATTCCCATGCTTCTTTCCAACTCAAGACCAAGCAAGAGAGCCTCATATTCAACAACACTATTGGTGGTGTCAAACTTGAGTCTGTAAGAGTAGTTAGTGATATCCCCTTGTGGAGGGGTGAAAACGACGCCAACACTAGCACTTGATCTAGATTGTGCTCCATCAAAATGCATCTTTTAAATTTTTTTGCTTCTCTTTCCATATTTTTCTTTAAATTTAGGGGCCAAAGAGTGCAAGAATAAAGTAATTGCTGAATTCATCCTCCCTTGTACACACTAATTGGTTCATTGGTTCTTTGGGTTCTTTCATGTGATATTTCCTTGGAGGCTCTCTAGAGTCTATACAATGTAACAAAGGTATCCTCACATGTTGAAATGGTAGCGTAAAATAAGTCTAATTGGATACTTCTCAAACTAGCAGTCCACTTTCTTGATAGCAACATACCCCTAGCATTAGGAACATCAATCACGACAACATCCATCAATACTGATATGTCAGGGTACACAACTAACTTCACATGTAAGTCCTTTATTAGGCCACACACCTTAATTTCCCTTTAATCCATCCCACATAGATTCCTATAAGGTCGTGTGATCCTAAGTCCCAATTGAATCATTACCTTGAGAGGCATGGCATTTGTTGATGCACTAGAATCAATCATGCAGTTATGCAACAAGTCACTAACTATCAAAATAATGAAGAAATGGTTATGACTACCATTTTGTCTCCCATGTTTCATGGATTGTAAAACTATTGGGCTCTTCATTAACTTCCTCCACAAACATTTTTTTTAATTTCTCTTTGTTCATGAAGTTTGGCCAATTCCATAAAAGGAACCGACACTTTCAGGTTTGATAGCACATTAGTCAAGTCAAAGCTCATTTTTCAGTTTGTACTCACTGAAGGTTTTTCTATGTTTGACTCTTTGGTGGCTTCTGTTAGTACCTAGACATTCTCCCCTAAACTCAACCCTTCTCCAAGCCTATCCTCTCAGCATGCTCTATATTTATCAATGATTTTCATGTTATTATGAGAACAAAGTTGATTCGCTGCAAAAAAGCAACTGTTTCGGTAGCGAAATCATAAATGTGATCTTGTCAAATCTTTTTTGAACTTCCGCCAAAATTTCAAAAGTTCACCAAATTCGTTATAGTCTCAGGGATTAAACCCAATGAATTCTCGTAATATGCTCCTGTCCTTCATAGCAGAGTTTGGTACGTTCTTTCTCTATTTTCATGTCAAGTTGGTTCTTTACCCAAAATCCAAAATATTGTTTTAAAATCATTTTATTATAAATGATTTTATTCCATAACTTTTATTTTATTATCCATTTTACTTTAATAAAGTTTAGGTCAATAAAATATTTGGTTTTATTGTCCAAATCTCCAATTCCATTTCTTAGTTAAATCCTATATTCACACTTAAGTCGAAACCCAATCTCCATGTCATGACTAAACATCACATAAACCGCCAAGTCTTAAAGTTGACACATAAGAGCCAAGGGGAGATCTAAGTGAGAGTTTACCAAAACATATGAACAACTAGTCAATGGACTTGCCGATTAGCACTACCATTTGGAAGCAAATAAACATCTGTGCTGCATGTATCATGCATGTCTTAATATGGTTATGCACCCGCCTGGCCCTTCATCCTGAGTTATATTCATCCCTTAATCTCATGGAGATTCTTCTCATTTGTCTCAATAAAAATCGAATCGAGTATGGCAATAGTTCACATTATCACAAAACTTAACCATGAAAATCTCAATACAGTGGTCTTTGTTCAAATTGCTAAGGGTTTTCGATAAATTGATTGGGCTGTGGAATGTGAAGGAGCTATCACCTAGAGGAAGGCACTCTGGACATCAGGCTTTGTCAAGCAGCACAGGGATTAACAAGTCTATTTATGCGAAGCTTCACGTTGATAAACCAAAAACCATGTCAAGATCTCACAGGAATTTGGAATGCAATATATAATCCACATTGCATGGAAATAGTCAATGTGTCATATACACATGAAGAAATTATAGCCACTAAACTCCTTGGTGATCCAAATGTACACTGCAGTAAAGTGAATTTCAGAGTTACACTTTCCTCAGAAAATATGGATGTTCCAGTGGATTTTCCGTTGACACATACAGTACCTGAAGAGGAGATTGCTTTCAAAATTTCCAGAATGAACAAAGGTCGTGGCAGAGTTGCACGAAACAAATACAACAATCCTAAGTGGGTGCCTAGATGACTACTTTTGCAGCATAATGACAACATGGTCTATCTTTGGGAGGATATGAACTTTGTAATTCATTTCCACAGATTGCATCTAGAATTACTTTCTTCATGTCCAGAGTAGACTTCATTGTTTTACAATGCTCCATCTGACAATGTGAGGTAGTTGCTACATCTGCAATATGGTTGAAGTAAAGCTCAAGAGTTTGAAGTCGAATCATTTGGTGCCACAAAAAGTACTCCATCGCCTTTTAATTCGTGACCCACATCTGGAAGATTTGGGTACAGCTGTAGGAACAAGAGATGAAAAAACAAAGCATTTAGGATGAAGATGTCTTGTAAATTACTTCGACAGTTGGAGGATAAGAAAACAACAAATGCATAGGTGATAGAGCATTTAGTAATCAACCTCAAATCCCTGATTTGAAGGCAACATTCAAGGGTCAAATCCAACAATTCGAATGCATGCGGCAACATTTGAATATTCAAGGCAGAAGAGTGATCATTTCCATATATTCAAGGCATTCGATCCCAACATTTCCAGATTCTCTGCTGCAAATCAGAGATTTAGTTTATTTTGGATAGAATTCATTCCTAGAAGTTGGGAAGAGTTTGTTTATTGTAATATCTATATATTTTATTATTTAAAAGATAAGAGAGATATTCCTTTGCAAGGAAGCCTGGGGGTTCAAGTGCTTGGAAGGGTGAAGTTTGGGAATTGTATTGAAGGAGCTTCATTGTCTGCAACATTTCATGCTCAGAGATTCAAACATTTTGATGATTAGACTGTGTTTTTGTTGTAAACCTGTTCTATTTCTGCTTATTTGAGTACAAAGATAATTTTTGCAATGCGTTGATTGTCATACAAGTTCAGATCTGATTGCAGTGAAGATTTTGCTGTTTATCGCCTGTTCTTTGTGATTTGTATTTCAAGTATTTAATTCTGATCCAAATTCATTTTGAATCTGAATGTCTTCCTGGTGAATATACGAGTCTAACAGATTGTAAGCTTATGTATTCATTATTGTTTCTATTCCTCTAGATCCTATTGTTCATAAAGTGTCTAGCTCTCAAAGTGAATGCCTCTGAAACTATGAAGTGCTGCTTATTTATTTGAATTTGTGCTTGATTTGTCATACCAAACACAACCCATCTGACCTGCTTGACCTACAATTCAAAACCAACCAATGCAATAACTGAGGTGCCCTAGCTTTGTACTATTGCAGTCTAGTGCAGACTTTAGGGATAAGAGCTTCAATGTTTTGTCTTTGGTTAATGTTTTTGGGACCCTTTTGTGGAATTTGGGTTTAATGGTTTTGAGGAGGAATGGGTTGCTTTTTCCTTTGATATGCGTTCCATTCCTTCTCCCTTATTTCTTCCTAGGATGACATCTCTGCATACATTCTACTTGTGACATCTGCATCAATGCTTTGGCCTTTGATCTATCTCATTTGATTGTCATTAACGTTAAACATCTTTCTATGAACATTGTAAACATGATCATACTCATTACATGCAAAAGAATAATCATTCACAAAATTCATGTGCTCAAATTCAGGGGGATCTCCACTTGTTTCTCTAGTTTGTATGGTTAATGGACATGTATTCTCATCATGGGAATCTTGACAAGTTCTACACCAAGGCAATGTCTCATGTTCAACCATATTATTAGGATTAAGGCATGTGAAGTCTTTGGTTTTGATTACGATTTAGAGGACCCCTATTTCTTTCGCATCCACCATTCCCCCTAGGTAGATATTGGTTTTGTTGAGCTCTTTCTAGTGGTACCAATCTATTTTGCATGGTCATGTTGTGTTGGGTAAAACTAGTTTCCATTATTTTGATTCCTTCAATTAAAGCAATGATGGGATCAAGAGTAGGCTCAATTGTGTTGATGGTTCTAGGTTTGTTTATGCTTTTGAAGTGGATGTTTTTGAAGAGCCTAAGTAACCTACCTTAGTAGAGCATATTTTCTTCAATCTTGCTAGCACAATATTGTGTAGATTCTCGTGTGGTAGGGAATTTATCTCTCAACATAGGTCAAAATCTCCATCATAAGCGTCGGTATAATGCAAGAGGAGTGCATCATCTGAGGGTCTAGACTCTAATCTTCTCATGAATGTTATCAACCAACTTCCTAAACCTATCATCAAACTCCTTTACAATTTCATTCTCTTTTTTCTTTATTTCATGTAGTTGAGTTGATAACATCCTACCATCGTTTCTAATGGACCATTGCTTCAAGAAGACATCATGGAAATCTTGCCAACTTCTCATACTCCTTGTTACCTCCTAGGTCCTCACTTGGTGCAAAAGTCCCTAAGCACAAGTTGTAAGACCCCAAGGGAAACTTAGACAAGCTACCCATTGTCACCTTAGTAGCCTTGCCTTTCTCTCTTTAGGTTAGAAGGGTTCTAGTCAAGGCAGGGATCCTTATGGTTAACTGAGCTCAATGTTGTAGTATAAAGTGGGAGCAAAGGAGCTTAGAAAACATAAATAGTTATGGAGATTTTTATAGTTTTTGGGTGGATGAAAGGGAGCTCAATGTTGTAATATAAAGTGGGAGCAAAGGAGCTTAGAAAACATAAATAGTTTTGGAGATTTTTATAGTTTTTGGGTGGATGAAAGGGAAGATTAGTGCCTTATCTTGTTTGGGCTGTGAGGTCAAGTCAACCTCTTTAGAGGGATATTCTTATGAAATATTAGGGGTTGTAGGCAGCCAAGTGACGTGCACAACAACATGGACAACCCTTATTTGGTCACTAAAACCACAAATTTGTTGGGGGAAAGGGTCTATCTAAGATCCACTTTTAAGACCACACTAAGGGTGGCCCCTACCTAAAGATTGTTTATAGATGCAATGAATCTAGTGATGTTAAATGCATAATGTTTTCCTCTTTAAAGTAAGCAACACAAAAATGATTAAGAAATAGAGAAGAATCTATCACACCTAACCCTTTCCAATGTAACAATTTTGCTCCTTTATGGCCCTTGAGTTGATTTGACATCCACAAACCTGCAAAGATAGCTTCCAATAATTCTCCAAGAACAAGATTCACCTCTAGAAAAAGACATAACTATTTCCATAAAAGCTTAGACAAAGATAGAAGCATTTTCATTCCAAATCTTGGGAGCTCTTTCACTCACACCTTAGAAGTGGAGAGAGTAAACCCTTATATAGGTTTCAACTCTATCGCCTTTTACAATAAACAAGTATTTGTTTTCCTAGATCCATTAGTCTTTTGAGGAATAATAATAAAATAACCCTCTCAACAACTTTCTTACTAAAAGTAGCAATGGGTTGTTGTAATCTACAATTTCCTCCAAGAGGTTACAACAAAATATCCAAGGAAAACAATACAATGTAGCTCTCAAGTAACTAACTCCAATAGACAAGCCAAACAAAAAGTAAAATAATGGAGTTAGTTATAACCACCTCCAAGAAGAGAGCTATAGAGAAGGGCATTTCCTTTAGATGAGGGATTGACCATACAACATTGATTGATTAATTGATTGATTGATTTTAATGACGTCCACGAGGTTGAACAGCCTAAGGGACCAAGAGAGTAACAACCCTAACTCATCTTCACACTCTTTTCAATGTCGGATCTTCTGCTGTGAATCTTGACTAGAAGACTAGCAATTTGGTTGATCTAATCCATGTCAAATAGTTGGTGCATGTTGTCGACCTTTAAGTTGTTTTCATACTAATTGTGAATATCCTCGTAGGCTGTGTTATCGCACAATTTGTAGGTTGGGCAAAGCCCGACCCAAACCACAAGATGGTGACAACTAAGAGAGCACCTACCCACTGTCACCTTAGATAGGTGTTCCCGTCACTTTAGAGGTGAAGTGGTCACCTCAAGGGGGGAATCCCGGTGATCCTAGGGGCAAATGAGATGGAAAGTGAGATGTATGAATGGATGCCCCTATAGGTCAAGTTACTAAGTGCAGAAAATGGCTTAGATGACTCGTCTCCGGGTGGTTTAAGGTTGCCAAGTCTTTGGGTACTTGCCCAAGACACAAGAAAAGCCAAGAATGCAAGTAATATATTAGGTGGACAAGCAAGTTAAGCTTGCTGTCCCTAATTGTAGCAGTAAACAAAAATATATATCAGCAAGAACAATAGCTAGTTACTGCAGAATTAACCATCAAAATTGTCAAATAATTATTGGACAATGAAGCACTAAACCGATAGATAACTTTCCAATATTCAAGCACAAACTTTGACGGTAAAAGAGGGCTGCTAGATAGTGTTTTCAGAGAATTATTGTAGCAGCCTTATGGCTGTAGCAAACAATCGCTACAGATGAAAGATTCAACCACCAAAAATCACAAGTAAATTACCCAAAAGATGCACAGTGATTAATAGATTATTATGGCAGCTTCTTAGCAATTTTTGACGGATGAATAGTGAGTAATAGAAAGAAGTTAAATGAGTTTGTTGCAGCCCTAATGAATGTAGCATAAAGTTTATAACAACAATAAGATATCCTTGACCAATCAAAACACCCTTGTGGCCTTAGCAAGCTTAGAGCACATAGCATAGATTCCAATTTAGATAATCTCAAAATCTTGTGTTTTCAAGTATACCAATGCAATGATTTTATTTCTCCAATGCAAAGAAGATTAGTGCCTTTAACTATTGGGTTGTGGAGTCTCAAAATTAAAGATCTAGGTGAGCTACTTCCTTGGGGGTGTAAGCCTTTTTACTCCCAAAGGCAAGCTAAGCTAGCTAAGAAAAACCCTAGGAGGGTGTAAACCCTTTTACTCCTAGTATTTCCTTATGCAACAAAGTATTTCAAGACAATTACAATGGACTTAGTGGGGTTGTATATACTTATACTCCCCAAAAGCTTAAGCAAATTAACCTTGAAACCAAGAAAAGAAGCAATAACAACAAAGATTCCTTACCTAGTCCAAGCATTAATAAGATAAACCTCTTTTTAACCAAGCAAATCCACCATAAAGCAAGAAATTGTCTTCCACTAGAGATAGAGCATCATTCATCCATCCAATAGCCAAAGTAAAACCATTACAAGAGAGTAGCAACCAAGGGACAATGAGAAATGCCCAAATAGGGCGTAAATTTCAGCCAAGTATCCTTCTCCACAAGGGAGAGCTATGTTATGAAATGAGACTCACATGATCTCTATTTATACAAAAAATCTTAAACATAGTTTGTCCACATAAACTAGGGTAAACCACAAGATAAGGGGTCAACAACCCTAATCTTCCCCCTTTACAAATAATATTTAAAAAGTGATTTAAATTTCACTTTTGCACAATAGAAACCCTAAAACTAAGATGGTGTCACCCCTTTCGGGGACGTTTTGACCGCTTGAGCAAGTCGTTGGAGAGGGAAATGGAGGTAGTTGGGGCTCCTTGAGCCTCCTCCTCATGATCTAGGGTAAATCCATTCCTCCTCTGCTCAAAACATGCCAAGTGTTAATGTGCAATAACTCCATCACCATCAAACCCCCTCTAGCATGATGTCAACCCTCCAAAAGTGACGTTTTTCCTCTTCTAGGCAAGTCGTTTGGGTACTAGGGGCTGGGTTAGGCCTATCATGATGTCTTCTAGGCCTTCAAAGGCACGTCTCTATCATTCGACATGCAGGCCCTAGGCATCCATCCTGTGGGTTTCTTGCCCCATGGAAGCCCAAGCTAGGCTTGTTCTCCCAAAACTGGCCACCGAGCAAGGTCCTGCAAAACAAAAGGGTACGCCCTCCAAAGATCTCAAGTCAAAGATATCATGACAAGTATAAACCACATCTAATAAGCAAGACACCTAAACACGTGCATCAAAACTACCTCATCAAATTAAACAAATGCTTAAAAAACCCTATACAATTGACCAAGTTTAAGTATGGGAGGGGTGTCAATAAAGTCCTATTGGGTAGACCAAAGCCCTCAAGTAAGGGATGCTCCCAAGGATGGCCTTTCAAGGTTATGTAGTGGATGATGAGGTGGAAGGGGTTTAGACTTCATAGGTCAATGAGTTTCATGACATACAAGGGCTCGTATTATCTCATTCATGGGTGCCTTTGTAGAGGGTGTGCGGCACCTTCGTTTGCGATGCACATTTTCCAAGCCCATCTTCTTGCCATTCTTTATTTCTTTCATGTTTTAAGGAACGAGTTGAAGGCCACTGTCCTCGCGTGGTGTCCAGATAATGGCAGTGTCATTCACAAATACCTCGCGGAAATGAGAAGGCTGGCTCGTGATGAGACATGTTATCCCCCACTTTCAAGGATAACTAGGAGATTATGTCTCGAGGCCCACAGGTCCTAGACATGGGGTACCGAGAGCCAGATCGACTTGAGCATGGCCCTGGAGAGCCCATCTTTTCTCCCTTTCAGCGCCTCCACTTTGTTAGCAGCAACAACAACATCCATCACCTTCGTCTTGGTCCTGCATCAGAGATGGTTCTTGGTCCATGAGGTAAAGAGTTCGGGTATCATGGTATGTGTCACTTTGATCCTCAAAACCTTTGAATATGTGCATTTGATTCCTTTGTTTCTAACAGGTGCTTGGATCTTATGCTTGTCCACTCGACCATGTCTGGGGGGAATGACAGGATGCCCTAGCAAGCTTGTGTGCATAGGATTTGAGTTGCCACTGGGGGGGTTTCTGAAAAGCCATTGTCCGTTCCCGTCATACATACCACTTTCCATCTTATTTCCCACTCACCCATCCCGTTACATTGGTCTGGGCATAGGGTTAGCCATTCATTTAGGGGTTGTACCTTAAACCAAAGATCCTACCAGTATTTCTCTGGTAAACCAAAACTCCCAGCACAACCTTTAAAACCCGTAGTAGTGGAAGCGCCTTTTCAGCAATGGGGTTTGGATTTCATTGGGGAGTTTAAAGATAATTCAAGCAATGGCTACCGGTGGATCCTAACAATCACAAATTATTTTAATAGATGGGTAGAGTCCATCCCCACAAAGAAAGTCACCGAGGAGGTAGTCATGAAGTTTTTGGAAGAATGGATCATAACTAGGTTCGATGTCCCTTCCAAAATTACCACAGACAATGCCAAGGCTTTTAGCTCACATGCACTAGTAGAATTTTGTTTCAAGTATGGCATTGTCCTATCCCACTCCTCCAACTACTATCCGCAAGGGAACAGATTAGCAGAATCTAGCAATAAGAACCTTATGAATATTATCAAAAAGGTCGTGGGGGAAAATAAGAAATCTTGGGATAGCAAAATCAAATACGCCTTGTGGGCAGATCGAATAACAACAAAAACCTCGACAGGAAAAACTCCTTTTGAGCTGGTATATGGACTAGAGGCAAAACTTCCTGTGAACCTCCAAATTCCCATCCTCTGTTATGCTCAACAATATGCTACAGATGAGGAAGCAATCCAAGGGCGAATTAACCAGTTGATAGAGTTAGATGAATCTAGAAGAAACGCCCTTAGTCAGATGGGAAGAAATTAGGAGAAGATAAAGAACACTTTTGATCACAAAGCAAAAGAAAGAGACTTCGCTGAGGGAGATCTCGTACTATTGTGGGATAAGAGAAAGGAGAAACCTGGTATGCACAAAAAATTGGATGGTTTGTGGACAGGTCCTTATAAGATCATGAGTCATGCAGGTACAAACTCTTTCAACCTGGGTACCATGGAGGGAGAGGCTATTGGTAAACACTTTACACATCAAGCATTACTATCCACCAACAACATGATAGGTAAGTAGGTAGGCATTCTGCATCCATTG
>JASDQU011309939.1:0-13895 GCA_032191745.1 Picea mariana
GATATGTGAGTTGACCTCCGTGCTAAACGAGCAGTCAACACACCCCATCGGCCTGGTTAGTGAATCTATGATTGCTCAAACAGAAACCCTAATTCGCTTTGCTATCTAGAACCCATGCCATGAGAATGAGATATGGATTAGGCTAGCCAAACTTAACAAAATGCCAAATATACCAAGGAGGTCGAGTTAGGGTTTAGACGTTAACATACTTAGCACAAATTCGACCTAGGGTTTGCCTCAAGTGACAACCCTTTCCATGGATGCCATGTCGTATTGAGAACAACTCCACTTACTCAATTTGGAACCAATTTATTAATGCACATTGAAACTATGAGACTAGACCCTGTATTTGCCACAAATAGAACTGCAAAAATATAGCCATGCCAAAAATTGCAGCCCAACTCTTAAAAAATAGGAAAGAAAAAAATTGAAGGGAACTGCAATGAGACTACTGCCAACTATAGCACATCTAAAAATAGCAGCATCTCGCATGCTAACGAAAATAGTATGGTCAAAAACGCTTTTCTGCAAGGAACCTAAATATATGCTCAGAATCAACATGCAAGCCCTTAAACCTTAACTGCTAAAAATAGCAATGCCATGAAAATGCTCTCACATTGCCCAAAAAAAGCTCAATAGCATCATGAGCTCACAAGGACCAATAATATGTGATCAACTAGAACATGCAGACCTCAAAACTCTGGCTCCTAGAAAATAGGAAAACTACTCAAAATAGCAATTTCTTCAAAATTTGGTGAAAATACCTCTGAAATGAACTCTGATCACCGTGAGACCGGATGCACCTATCACTAAAACCAACCTGATGAAAGCTAGCTAGATCTTAACCCTCCAGTTGCACATGCAACTCTAGGGGTTAACAAGGTCTTGGGGCTATGTTAATGTAAGTGGGCCACCCATTGGCATTGTGAGACCAAAATTTGGGAAAGTCCACCTACGAGAAAGAAATGATGACCCTTCTTCATGTCATCGTTACATGGCGCCCATATCTCATTGGGAACCTCTTCCAAATCAAGACAAACCATCATAGCTTGAAGTACATTTTGGAACAGCTATTGTTGTCACCAGAGTAACAATACCGGGTCACTAAGATGATGGCTTATGATTATGAGATCATATACAAAAAGCATAAGGAGAATATGGTGGTTGATGCTTTGTCTAGGAAATATGAGGAGGGGTCCCTCTTTGCCTTTATCTTTACCAAAACCCAATTGTCTTGAAGAGCTACGACAAGAATGATTAGCTAATGACGCAATGGTTCAAATCCAAAGACTCAAGGAGGACCCCAACCCCCTACCAGCTATACTTAATAGATAGATACCTTGCAGTATAAAGGAAGCATTTTTTTATAGAAATTTTTTCTTTAAAAGAAAGGGTGTTAGCAAAATTGCACTCATCTCCTACCATGGGTCACTCTAGCTTTCAGAAAACATATAAACAAGCCAAGCATTCCTTTTGGAAAGGAATGTAAAACGGCATCCATACTTTTGTAGTTGAATGTCATGCCTGTCAAAGGAACAAGGGTAAAATGGTGAAGACCCCTGGGGCATTGTAGCCACTACCAATCCCCACCACTCTCGAGGCTAACCTTTCCATGGATTTTATAGTAGGCATCTCTAAAGCTAGCAACAAATCCATCATCACGATGGCGGTTGATCGCCTTTCTGAATATGCTCACTTTTGTGCCTTACCACAACCATTCATGCCATCCACAATTGCCCAAGTCTTCATAGATCATATTTTTAAATTACATGGTGTGCTTAATTCCATCATGTCAGATCGTGATCCCAGCTTCACCAAAAAATTCTAGCAGGAGTTGTTTAAACTACAAGGCAAACACTTGAAAATGAGAACGACTTATCATCCCCAAATAGATGGTCAAACAGAGTTGGTCAACAAGTTCCTGGAAGCTTATTTGCAATGTTTTGCATCAAAATGACAACACCAATGGGTTCAATGGTTATCCCTTGCCAAATGGTGGTACAATAACACTTATCATGGCGCTACCAAAATGTCACCATATGAAGTTGTTTGTGGCCAAGAACCTCCCACGATGGCTTTGTGTTTACCAAGCACATCCAAGGTTCAAGAAATGGATCAAACATTTAACACCAAAGCAACCATTCCCTGCACAATTAAGGACAAACTGGTTTTGGCTCAAAATAGAATGAAGCAACAAGCAGATCAACATCACTCTAAGTGTTCTTTTAAGGAAGAGGATCAGGTATTCCTTTGTCTCAAGCCCTATAACTCTCTCAAAGGCAAGGGCCAGCAAAAGCTAGCACCAAAGTTCTATCAATCCTATCAGATCCTCTAATGCATTGGATAAGTTGGCTACAAATTGGCTCTTCTTGCCCACTCCAGGATCCACACATTCTTTCAGGTGTCCTGTTTGAAGAAGGTAGTGAGGTTGAATTGCTTAGTTCAGACCATCCTTCTTGAACTTGATGAAGAAGGTTTCATTGATTACAACCGAAGGAAGTACTGGCCATAAGAGAGCATCAACTATGCCATTACACTATTTGGGAAGTCCTAATACAATGGAAGGATATGCAGCCTAAAAACAACACCCGGGAACCGGCAACGATTTCACAGCAGTCTCCACACATCCAACCTTGAGGAAAATGGTGTTTTCAAAGGGGGAGGGAGTGTTAGGGTCCTACCCTAAGCTCCCTACTTTGGGGTACTTAGGATTTAGTCAATCAATGTATGAGGCCATCTTTTTTGATTAAGGCCCATTAGGTAGTTAGAGGGTAGTTACTCAATGTAAAAAGGTCGTGTTTATTAAATAAGGGCCACTAGGTGTTTAGTACTCATTAATGATGGAAACTATTTAAAGAGCTAGAAGGCTACGTAATGTTTTGCCAAGTGTTGTTATTGTGATAGAGCTTTGCTCAATTGGAGGGTGTCCCCTTGAAGATTTCCATGAACATTGCTCTCTTTCTTAGATTATCAACAAAAGGATTTCTATTCTGCAAGTTCTATATCATTGCCTTTCTTATTTCACATATGCAGTTTATATGTCTTTGAATATTGTTCATAATTTATTGTTTTTGCTAATTAAGTACACTATTGTTCCAGAAAGTTATCTATGTAAAAAGTAGATGCATGGGGAAGGCCAAGTATGGAGGGATTGGAGACAAGGTGGAAAACCTATTTATATCTATGAGACAAAGTATATATATGAGATAATTAGGCACTCATCCGACATTGGCACTCACTTAAATAAAAGTTGGGGACTTGGAGATCTGATAGTGCAATGGCTGAGGAGATGTCAAACCATTTGAAAAGCTTGTGCTTCCTTCAAACACAAAGTTTGGGCATGGTGTTTGCTTCATCAAGGTTTGGTTGTCAAAAGTAGTCTTCACAAAGTTGGCATTACTAATTTGGTTTGTGCATTGTGTGGTAGGGATGAAGCAATTCAGCATGGTTTTTTGAGATGTCACATTGCCAAAGTTTTTTGGGCGTGGTTTTGGTCTGAATTTCATTCTATTTTGTAGCCCAACTCCATCAAAGAAGACCCTTCTGGGGAACACTTGGATGAATATTAGGGACACTTGGAAACATCAATGTAAAGTTATGTTCAATGAGGATCCTCACCCCCTTACTTTAAGGGAGTTGAGGAGATTTAAGCAATAGTTGACTTTTCCCTTCAGAGTTAACCCCAGTGCATTTCGCCATGATGTTGAGTCGTTCCCTGTGGGAGCCCAGGCTCATATGTTGGCCTTTTTAACTTATGTAGTCTGGGATTTTCCTAATACCCCCATTATCTGCATCTTGTAATCACTTTGAATCCCGATGTACTTATTTGTTCTCTTAAGTAATAATATATGAAGCAGTTTCCAAAAAAGAAAAACAAGGAACAAAATGAGTAAACAAAGTAGTTGTGCTAAGGATTGGAAAAGTATGATTTAGAATAAAAAGACAAATATATGAATAGTTTCCTTGTATGGAAAAACGGCTTTAGCCCAAGCAAAATACAAACATGACAATCACTAGAAACATCACTTGTTGCTCCCAAGAAAAAGGTAAATGCTCACCATTATTTACATCCATCAGATATACATGTTCGCTGCTATAACTAAGAAGTAACTCCTCTCCATTTGGACTAAAGGTAACATGAGTAAGATGCAAGCTTGAACGCCCCTATAACCAAATACAGCACGTTAGAAAATATAAAGAGCCTCTTATCAAGAAGAAATTTATCTTATAACTATTTAAAAAAAATCATGACAGAGTCATCAAATGCTCCAATGTTTTTAATACTCGTCGAAATATTGCATGTTATGATAACTTTCTCAAAATGATATCTGTCAAAAAATCGTAACAAGGCAAGAAGCCCAGGAAGCTTGAACACAGACCCAAATACTACAGGATAATCAGATACAAGACACTGTCGAACAGCCCAAACGCAATTACCAATGTCTAGACTTACACAATTGTCTCCAGGCACAGGAGGTTTCAGTCCACAATTTGGCAATGCCTGAAAATCCACAAGTGGAGGACCGAGACAATATCTCACCACCAAAAGCTTCGGAAGCACAAACTCCCAATTCTGCTAGGGCAATCACTGCCACCCCCCAAAATGACCACATTAGTGGTTGTTTTGAACCATTCATTTTCACCAAATCTCCTAACACAACAGCCATTAGTTAATACAATACAAACTAGCTACCCAGTTCCATCTCAACAGCCAGTTCAATCAGTAAATCCATATGTTCCTTCCCAGCAACTTGTAAATTTATCTATTGTCCCTCCTTTCCCGTCAATAAATCATAAACAAAATCATAATCATGAACCTAATCAAATCTGCTCCACAGCAATAGGCACAAATTGACAGAACCAAAGCCAATCAAATGCACCTACACAAGAGCACTTCACTCCTGCAAAAAGAAGGTGCACAAGAAGTACAAGCGCACTCCATGCAAAGGGCACCTTCTCATCACAAGTCCAAATGGGGGCAATCATGATGACGGTGATAAGAGACAGACAACGATAAGAGACAGAGACAAAACATGGACCTCCCTCCCTACTACAAAAATCCAAAGGCAAGACAAACCCAGAACATAAGTGGATGAGAACTCAACAAGGGGACATGGATGCAGTCAAGGACACCCCAAACCTGAAATCCAAGTCAGTTGTTTCAACCAGACAATATAACAGGGATTCAAATAAAAGAAAGGATAAGTAAGCTGTCACTGAGAATTTGTCAGATTGGTGGTTCTCCTCGGACACAGATACAAACAGCTCCTTTCGGAAGCATAACACCTATTCAACAAAGTGGTGCAGCATACAATCATTCATTATCTAGATTTTTAGAGGATTGCCAAGAAAAACTATGAATGATCACAGATGCAGCTCCTCAAACCAATTCAGTGAATAAACAATTCTCCAGTTGGAAGTCAGGTAATAAACCTCAAATGGAACTCCACTATTAAAAGGAAGTTGGTATCATGAGCACACTCTGCAACCAAAAGCCATTGACAAGCCCAAAATGCAAATGGAATTGTGGGATCATGAGAACACTGCGGTGGTAAAAATCAACAAATGGAAGTTCATTTAAATGGTTCATGGAATGAAACAGAGCTAAAATGCATATTAAAAATTTTATTGTTAAGGTGATCGAGAAAGTTGTGCTTGGCTATGTAATTTACATTCCGAACCTCAAACAATGAAGAAGAGGAACTGGCGTACAGATGACATTGCAACTAAATCTCACAAGACAATTAAATCTATTTCTATACCCTGTGAAGGATCTCATGGTTACAACTGCTGATGGTCAACAAGTCAAAGGATTAGGATGATACCATAAGGTTTCTGTACATATACAAAACTTGGAACTACAAAGTGGATATTACGCTCTACCACTTAGTGGAAGGGACATGGTATTAGGACCAGAATGGTTGATGCAGTTGGGAACCTACACCACAAACCTCCAAGAACAATTTATGGAATTAAAATGGCAAGGAAAGAACTATAAGCTATATGGGCTAGTGTAATGTCCCCCACCTCTTGATGAAGAGCTCTGGAAAGACTTAGTGGGCTAGTCATCCCCACTAGACCATAGTCTCATGCAGCATGGGGAAAGGTCAGCTAACTCAATGTTATATTTTGAAGTTGACTTGGAAAAAGGTAAAAAGGGTAAAAAGTAACTCAAGGAAGGAATAGAGCGCTTGAGGTTGAGTTAGGAGTTGAACCTAGGGGTTAACTTAACTCAACAGAGAAACAGAAAAGAGGTATAAAGGGAAGCCTAGGGCGCACCTCTCACATCATCTTGGATATTTTTGCATTTGGCTATTGGGCTCTTGAGCACACAGTTTTGAGGGTTTTGAGACTATAAACCCTAGAGAACAACTCAGTGGTGAAAGATTCCACTCACCTTCTTCCAAGCTTGGTCTCGGGGATGAAACAATCCACCCACACCATTCTATAGTATTCACAGGTACCAACAGCTATTCAGGAGAGCAGCAGGCCGTACCCTTGAGGATTTTCCAGCAGGGAGCGCACCATTCCTTGGAGAAGAGTTCGATCCAGTTTATTGATAGGGTCTATTGAGATTCTAGCACCTGGGTATTACTTGCAGGGCCTTGTCCATCAGATCTGGAGTGTTTTGGGAGGGTTACTCCGGTTGTATTATTATCTGCAGCAATGGGGCGGTTTTGAGAGAAGGAGGGCGCAACTATGATTCAGATCTTGTCAACTTGAGGGGGTTACACCTCATATCTGACCCTAAGACTTCTCCTAGTGGCTTGTGGCAGCCCGATCTATCTTTCTAGAGAGTTTCAAGTGATTTGGAGGCTTCCTTCATCAGGGCCGAAATATTGAGCTTGGCAGTCTTCAAGAGGGCACAATCTTGATTGAGGATTCAGCAGTTTGGAGGAGAATATCTTGGCATTTGAGCTTGAGACTTCAGAGAGGGCTTCTCCTTGCCCCGATCTATCATTTGGTGGAGTTTGTTGCTATTCTGAGACATCCTTCAGTTGGGCCGAAATCTTGGTCTTCTCATCCCTTCAGCAGAACGTGCCAGCAACCAAGGGGGTTTGGACGTGACCCTGGTTCTTCTTGCTTTTACCTTCATTGCATATCTAGCTTTTGGAGGCTTGTTTTGTATTACCAAGAGCATTTTGTAGCAGCCCATATATTATCTCTTGGAGACATCTAATGTTATTCCAGATCTGCATCCACTTTATATTAGGTTCTTGCTTTTCATAATAATAAAGGTCAGATCTATGCTTTTGGGTTCCATATCTTGTGTATTGGTTAGATCTTGTATTTGCATTGAGTTTATCTTGAGATCTATGATTAATAACGGAATATAACCCTAAGGCTGAAACTTGAGAGGACAACCTGCAAACATACACAAACAAACAAGTAAATCAGTGGTCAGTTAGTGTTCTGTTGACCGCCTCTTCAACTAGGGGGCCAACTCCATGTACCATGAAGATATGCATCAACAAATGCAAACATGTCAAAAACTTTTTGGTTCTACAAGGCAATTTTTGCTCCACACACAGTTTTGTAAGAGGGATTTCCGCACCCCTGTGTGGGTTTATAATGTAATAGGTCTACATGGATCATGGTTAGGTCAGTTTCCTTAGGGTTTCTTCATTAGGAGAGTTCCTTTCACTGAGTGTTTTTTATCCTCGGGAGGTTAATGTGGCCTAATCAACCGAGTTAATCTCCCTTGAGTTTTTCACTCCCACTAACAATAAATCCTCCAAAGTGGTGAAAGACGTTCTAATGAAGTAATCCTTGGGTAGCTAGTGTTTAGGAATGTTGTAAATGACCATGTAAGACAACACGCAAAATTTCACAAAATTCCGTCAAGTCTAGCTAGGTTTTTTCTTAAGTTGGGAATTAATTAATTAATTAATTATGGGTATTTAATGTAAAACTTAGGTCCCGGGATTTTGATAGGGGTATTTGTACTCAAAAGAAAGATAATGAAACCCCCTGCACCCGTGGACCAAGTTTCAACTCAGTCGGACAAGTTTTGCTAGGTTTATTGTCCATTTCGGAGTTTTTTCGAAAAACAGCGATTTTAATTGCCAAACCCAGGAAATGGGCAAATGTCAATTTTGTAATAATGAGTCAAATAAGGTGAAGTAAAGTGTGTAGTTAATGAGAGGGACCCCACCTAACCCATCCTAACCCTTTACTTACCCTTTCTACCCACACTTTAATTATTTCCAACTTAAAGCATGTTGTCGTCCTTATACACACTTGCAAACGTGAGCTAAGTCCTGCTCACTTAGTGTGTCCTTGGAGGCACAATGCTTAGGTTCAAAGCCCACGCTGTCACTTTGACTTGAACCTCTTACGTCTAGGATTACTCCTAAGGAAGCCAAGGGGGATAGACCCTAGTTACTAGATGTGATTTACGTTATGTTCTAGGAGTTGGTTTTAGTTAGTTACAAGGTTGGGGGGATAGACTAACCTATGATGCAAAGGCAGTGATGCAAGATGCAATGATTTACTTATGACAAGCAAGCCTTTTCCTAGGACAACTAAGACTAGTGCCTAAGATTGGGCAAAGGGGTCAACTAATGTTTGAAGAAGGTTGATTACAAAATGATTACAAAATGATTACAAAAGATTACAAATAAGTACAACTATTCCACAACAATGTTAGATACAACTACTTACAATTGAAAAACGAAATGATAGATGTTACAACAATTATGAACAAGAGATATACAACAAGATACAAAATTACAACAAGAAAAGTCTAAGAGCTACAAGATACAAAAGACTTATTAACCATGTGCTTTAATGTGCAGGAATTAAAGGAATTCAAAGCATGAAAATCATCAACACATCAAGCCAAGCATTCCCCAATAGCACTTACTCTATTGGACTGCTTATCAATGGCATCCACAGACCCAACAAGAAAGAGTCTCCAAATGGGATGCGCACCTCTTGAAGAATCACACCATAAAGAGCACTAATCAAGTAAAATGAAATGCTTTGAAGAACAAGTGCTCCACATCATAAAAGATAACACTTAGATGATTAATCACAAAGCAAAGGAAATAAACTTGCTTGGAAAATTAACAGTGAAGAGTGTTTGCAAGCATTGCTTAGACAACAATCATTAAATATATCAATAATGAAAGTGATGTCCAAATGCTTAGTGAATTAATAAGTTACTTAAAGATTATTAAACTTTGAATTACCCCTAGCTAAGTGTCAACCCAAAATTCTCCTCCCCCAATTAACAAATGGTTGTTGAATGCTCAAGAAGTGAGGCAACGAGGCTTACCCTGGCTTCACAAGTCAACCCTAAAAATCCGAGTACTCCCGAAAAGGATGCCGCGCGCCATGAGACCGTCCCCGGCCTAGAACCTTCCGTTGCCTTCCTCAAACCCCGTTTTAGATGGTGAAGATGGAGAATTTAGGTGTCCTATTAATTCTAAAATGTTATTACCCCTATGGACTAAGTACTTTAGGTTGTTTATGAGTGTTTAAGTGACTTTTACTTGTCCAAAATTAGTGAAATATGCCCAAAACCGAAACTTTATCCAGCTATTAAAGTGTTCTTAAACCATGTGATTATAGCATTAAAACATGTAAGAGACTTGAAAGAAATGAATGCTATGAAAGGAATAGAACAAGATCACCTCAATAGCAGCAAGGAGTAACAAGAATACTCTTTGTTTCTTCAAATCCTACAAAGCCTTTCTATTACTCAAGAGGAGAGTCTTGCAGCAACATGTTGCTCCAACACTCTCAAGAGCAAAATGGAAGGAAGCACAATGAACAAGAGAGAGAGAGAGATGAGGGGAAAATCCAGTAGCATAACAATAGCTCAAGATATGGTGTAAAATAAGTGAGGGAGGGGTTCTATTTATACTTGGGAAGGCAAAGCTACCCCTCTTGGATGAGTTACAAGTGTCCCACATCAAAGAAAAGTCACTTTTAGGGTTTTGGTAAGTTAGGGTTTTGGCATGGATGGATGAAGTGGAAATGAGTTGGAGTGAGTTGGCAAGGCTTTGACATGTCAAATGATGAGTTGTAGGGTTTAGGGAGGCACACCAAGGGATAGAATAAGTCTCCCATTAATTTTTTTATTATTTTTTCACTTTTTGGAGACTTTCTAGAAGGGGGGCACACCACTCTAGGGAAAGTGACGTTTTTGCTTAATGGCTAGGTGAGGGGGTGATGTGAGGGTTGGAAAAGGTTAGGAAAGGTTAGGAAAAATCTCTCTCACCTTTATCCATCTTTACTTTACCCCATTTGCTCAAAAATACAAAAATTGACATTTTTCCTATGTCATGACTTGGCAATTAAAATTGTTGTTTTGACTGACTGAGACTCCTGGTGGACAAACACCTAGCAAAAGTTGTCCGACTGAGCTAAAACTTGGTCCAAGGGTGTAGGGGGTGTCTTTTCATTTCTTTTGAGCACAAATACCACTAGCAAAAGCCCAAGGACCTAGTTTTTACAATATTTGCTCAAAAATAATTAAAATTAATTAATTAAATTACCCAACCTTAGGCAATTTTAATTAATTAAGAAAAAACTATCTAGACCTTACGGAATTCCGCGGAACTTTCTAAGATGTCATACATGGTCATTTACATTCCTAAACACTAGCTACCAGAGGATAAATACATTAGGATGCCTTTCACCACATTGGAGGAATTATTGCATGGTGGGAGGGAAAAACTCAAGGAAAATTAATAACGCTGAAAAGCCCAATTAATAACCTAAGGATAAAAAACCCTCAATGAAAGGAACTCCCCTAATGAAGAAATCCCAAGGTAACTGACCTAAATATGACCCATGCAGACCTATTACATTATTAACCCACGCAGGGGTGCGAAAATTCCGTTTACAAAAATATGTGCTGGAGGCATAAAATGCCTAGTAGAACCAAATAATCTTCGACATATTAGCATCTGATGATGCATCTCTTCATGGCACATGGAGTTGACCCCCTTGTTGAATAGGCGGTCAACATCTGGTTCCACATGGGGATGTGTGTTCGATCTTCTCCATGGGACGGAGAGCATACGAGAATCCAGCATCTACAAAAAGGTGCTCACCAATATCCAACATAAGCATACACATATATATAATGAAATAAATGCTATAAACAACATCTACATAATGAAATAATTAAAGTACAACATCATAATTACAAAATGAATTTATGATACTGAAATAATTCTAAGTACATATCAACATAATGAATGAAACAATACAAAATTGAAATACAAGGAGAAGGGTTAGAGATACGTTACAGAGAGTGTCCCTTTGGACACCAAATTGGCACATGAAGAAACACTTCAAGGAGGGGTCCTCGCACTAGCATGTCTGACTTTCTGTCGTCTCACTGGCTGAGAAGAGTTGCTAGAAGACTGATACACTTTATGCTGACTTCTGATTTTTTCATGTGAATCCCCGTTTCTATCCTTAGGCCACTTGGGGCAGTTCCCCTTAAAAAACTTCTGATGGTTTTCCATAGGTGCCAAGTGCAAAAACTGTGAACTCGATTTCTCCTTAAAAGGCTTGGCATACCGTTTACTAGGAATGATATACTTTACTTTATCAATATTAACCCTATCACCCTTAGTAATTCCCATTAGATTCTCATTACTTATTTTATCTTTTACTTTCCCCATTGCTGAAAAGTGAGGAGGGTGTGGCCCGAGAATCCCATCTGACTGCTTCTGACATCCAACTGATTCCGTCGATGAAGGTTGAGTTGATGACACATTTTCAATTGACAAATCCAACTCTGACTTTAATTCTGAAGGAGGCACACTATTATCTGTCTTATCCGAATTTTCCTCAAGAAAAAACCCATCAAAAGAATCCATGGGGTCCCAAACATTGCAAATGCTTGGGAGTTTGCTATTAAGTTCCATCTTGGTAAATGCCGRAGTATATTCTATCTCGTAACATCCAATTTCTACTTCCYGAAAAACAATCTCATTCTCCTTTTTCCTAGGATCTTCCACATGATATTTCCTTTCCAACTCTTTGTTCAATCCAAACTCTAAACCATTTGGAGTTGGAATGGTGGCATAAGTTAAGTCCATCTGTAAACTACCACCTAAATCTRCAGCTGTCTTTCTATTTAGCAACATACCCCAAGTATCTCGTACATCTATTACAACAATGTCCATCTCAATCATGATATCTGGGAATGCAGCCAAGTGTACTTGTAACCCCTTAATCAAACCATGCACCTCGATTGTCCTACTATCCATAGCACAAATGTTATGATAAGGTCTAGATATTCTTAGGTTYGATTGTTCCATTACTTTCTTAGTCATAACATTTGAGGTAGCCCCTGAATCTAGCATACAATTATGAAGAATAAAATCATTCACGAGCAAGGATAGGAAAAAGGGTCTATTCTTTTCATTCCCCCTATCCATATTTTGTAGAATAATCAGTGCATCCTGATAAATTTTTGTTGTTGGAATGTCAACATTTCTCTAAGAAGGACTTTCTATGGCTCTGAGTAGCTTCTCCCTCTGAGAAGGAATCTTCATTATTTCTAACACAGGCACCAACATCTTCGCATTACTTAACCACCCTCCTAAGTCAATACTTAATTCTGAACTTGCATACACATTTGCCTTAGGGGGGGGTTGGAGTTATCTTGGGAATGTTTACTTGGTTTTTATCTTGACTTTTGCTCCCATTCCTTTGATAGGTAATGCCTCTAAATTTAGCCTTTTCAGCTACTTGTTGTGAAGTACGCTTGGGACCATTTTTTTCTGTTGCCTTATCCACCACAACATCACTCATGCAATTCACATTATCTACCCCCTCCTTATGTTCGTCCAAACCCATCCAATCATACATGCCAACATTATACTCATGACCAAACATATTAACTTGTTCATTTTCTGATCCATATGGTCCTGTCTCATCACTAAGGTGGAGGAAGACTTGGCAAGTTGACTCATCATGAAATTGCTCACAAGGTCTACAATAATGAATAGCCTAGTGGTCAACCCAATTAGTGGATTCAAATGGATTTGGTGGTCTTTGATCTTGGGGAGGGGACTTCTTAGGCCATTTGTCATTTGGCCTATGGTGGGGCCTACTAGCTTGGCCCCTCTCCATGGCTATCAACCTATTCTGCATAACATGTTCCTTCAATTGATTAGCATGATTAATTTCCATTTGTTTTATCAACTGAGTGAGCTCCTTAATGCCATCATTAGAGGGTTTCTAAGTTTCAATATTTTTCTTCTTCTCATCATAAAGTTGGGAAGAAGACCCTTTATTAAAACCAGGAATATTGGACTTCCTAGCATCTTGCATGTTCTGATCAATTCTTATAGTTGTAGTTCGTGCTGCTTTCAAAGTTTGAGGATCCTTATCCCTTAAGGCATACCTCATTTCACCCTCAAATGCCTCCATATAATAAATCAAAATTGCAGTGTCTGAAGGCAAAATATCAGCATGAAGGCTCTTCACCAAGCTATTAAACTTGGCATTAAATTCTTCCACAGTTTCATTTTCCTTTTTATGACTATTGGTAAGAGCAACAAGTTGGAATCTATGTTCTTTTTTATCACCCCATTTCTTCCTAAATTCATCCAATATTGCATCAAGGGTGTTAAACTTAGCTGGATCGAAATCAGTTAACCATTCAGCAACATCTCCTTCTAGTGAATATACAAACAAATTCATCTTTACATCTTCTTCATCATGACCCTAACAATATCTCTCCACACACATCTGAAAATTAAAAATATGGGATTTGGCACTAATAGCATTGTTTCCCTGAAAGATAGGTAGCTTGTCTATGGCCTTTTCAGGAATTGCGTGAGGGGCACCTTGGATTGCTGGAAAGTTCAAAGGTCTCAAAACGATACTCATTGTGGCATTAGGATTATTAGTGGGATTAT